>JBBBDQ010028485.1:602500-632500 GCA_037127315.1 Ascarosepion bandense
TCACAAAACTTCGCCCAGATATAGATTTCTTCTCACATAAATTGAAGAAGATAGTCTTGTGGGAACTGACGGTCGCCTGGGAAGAAAACACAGAGGAAGCTCATGAAAGGAAAAAGTTAAAATATGACGAACTGCTGGAGAGTTGCAGGGTTAAAGCCTGGTGGGCTAGCTGCACTCCTATAGAAGTGGGGACTAGAGAATTTGCAGCAAGGTCCTTATGCAAAGCCTTAACAGATATTGGGATAGTGGGAGTAAAAAAAAAAGAAAAGCACTCAAGTCCATAACCGAAACAGCAGAAAGAACAGCTAATTGGTTATGGATCAAAAGACAGAGTGCCTGGATTCCAAATTGTTAGCTAAAATTCCCCGAAATTCTGCATCTAAATTAATGTTTCGGACGAGCTCATGTGCGGTTCGTCTCTAAATGGAAAGTGGCTCTGACTGTCGCCAATTGGAAGCATTTGCAGGGTTTCGTACCGGGCCTAAACGTAATTTTCCAGTGTCTGAAAGCGCTTATTGAGGATGGGCCGGAGGCTGATCATCTCTGGTCGGGTCGGTGCGGTGAGTGGGGTATGATGTTGAAAGACCCGAAACCCCCTAGTGATCCTCGCGATGACATCACTGACGACACCCTCTAGCGCGCCCATTACGGTGCGTATGTTTTAAATTAAGTCCGTGAATGGCGTGGATAATCCAACAAGATCTACTTAATATGAAATATTAAATATTAGATCTGTATAGAGATTTCAGTGGATCTCATCCAGAGAAATATGATATATATAAAGGAAAACTCAATACACCATTAAAAGTGCTTTTAAATTATAATTGATTTCTATTAACTAAACAGTCATTTCTTCAGACCACACTATATTCGTTCCATTCGGTACAACCGGTAAATAATTTGTATTGAATGGAACGAATATAGTGTGATCTGAAGAAATGAACAAATTTAGTTTATAAAAATGAATGATAATTTCTAACCACTTTAAATGATGTGTTGTGCTTTCTTTATAAATATATGTTTATATATATATATATAGCTAAATTCACTGCTAGGGAGGTTGGATTACTGTGTCGGGCCAGGATGTTATTTTCAGCCTGAATCCATCTTGCACAAATACATATCAACCATCCGTCCGTGCATGGAATGCTGCTGATATATCTGGTCAGGCGCCCCCGCTGTTCATTTCAGTGTTCTCGACAGGCTCCAAAAGAGGATCAGTACTGTGATAAGTACTGACTTGGCGGCTCGACTCCAGCCATTTTCTCACCGACGGAATATGGCTTCACTCTGTCTGTTCTATAAATATTTCCATGGCTTCTGCTCCGACGAACTTAAGTCACTGGTGCCTCTGCCACATGAGTTTACTCGTGCAACCAGACTGGCAACGGGGTCCCACCCATTCACAGTTAAATCAACCAAATGCAGCCTACAATTCTAATCCATCATCTTCTTTTCTCGCACTTCCCGCTTGTGGAACTCTCTTCCACATTCTTGATTTCCTGACGGCTAAAACTTCCAGGAATTTAAATGCAATGTCAATACCGATCTCCTCAACACTTAGATCCGGTTCTTTCTACATTACCCTGTATATCTTTGCCTTTCTCTCTACCTTTCCTGTCATCATACCTATATTTCCATCCTTCTCTTGCTCCCTTCTCTGACACCCCTTGTAACTGTACTATCCCCCGGCTTGCATGGGGAGAAAGGATTAATATATATATATATATATATATATATATATATATATATATATATATATATATATATATATATTAATGCAGGTTTCATTGAATAATATGGACAAGCTCTGTCTATTAATTTTGTGTAGGATCCGTTCATACCGTCTGATATATTTGATGGTGATATCGTTGAAAGACAACAAAAAATCACATTAATTGTTGATTTTTTTATCGGGTCTAAGTTTCGGGTCACATAAGCCATTATCAAAGAGTAAATATTAACACACAGTAAACAGAACATTTAAGCTATTAATATATATATATGTATTATATATATATATTATTTGTGAGGTGTCGAATATAGCACCGAAACACGAAAGCATTTATGTAGCGAAAAACAAATAATAAACTCTTTATTAAACACTCTAATAATAATAATAATAATATTATATATATATATATATATATATATATATATATATATATATATATATATATATTAGATTGCGTCATAAATGAGTTCTGTTTTTGTTAGTCGAATCTGTTATTCAGTAAATAAAGTAAAATTAAATGCTATCCAATCAGACAGGTCTTTAAAATACTTGGTTTTGACTTGAAAAAAATTTCAACGAAATCTTAAATGCGTCGTCACGCGATTTTACGTCATTCAGCTATGTTAACGCAATAGTAAAATAATAATCTAGTGTATAACAACACATTTCTATGGCATATATGTTAACATAGAACTAAAAATCTCACACCCACACGGAGGAAATATATACTTTATATATTTATTAACTTATCTCTTAATATATTCCTCTATTATGTTTATATAAAATATTATTAAATGCAAATAAGCCTTGTATTAACAACACAATGGAATACTTTATAATGAATACAGGATTCCTTGACTTACGACAGATGATTATGAGTCTTAACGCGATATTCCGTGTAAGTCGGGACAGACGTGATTTTCAGTTACGACATTTATCTATGCTAACGTGACAGTTGAGTAAATAATCTAGGACAAACAGCATATTTCTATGACATATGTTAATCAGGGCTGAAAGAATTACACATAGAGAACATATGTATATAAAGAAATAAAATGAAAATAATCCATATATTGTTTTAATCTGGTCTTATCTTTAAGGACGAGCATAGTGGTGTAATAGGTATTGGCTCGCAATGAGAAATCGAAGAGCAGCATTCAAATTCCAGTGGAATTCGATTTATTCACTTACGCGCAAATACCCTGGGGAAATTTCTAATCCAGCAATGGGTTGAATATCAGAACACACTGGGTTCTATAGCAACCAAGTGCGGAAAAATCTTCTGCCTAGTCGGCCACGTTTTGGAAGAGACATGATCTCTCAATCGTGTCACGTATGGCAATTAACCTTAGCCTTTTGGCTAAGATCAAAGTGTAGTATCGGCTCTTATCAGCTTAATATCTGATACGTCCCCGATTTAGGGTCTTCGATATTAAACTGATTTTTGGAACATTGCGAAGAGTTAAGGGCTTGCTCCGTCTTTGCCACGGGTTGGCCTGGTATTGCAGTATGGCAATTAACCGGCTGATATTTTATTGACAGTGGCATCATTGGTTCTCGGTAGATGACGAATTATAAGATCTTGTCTCTACACGGAAGCATCAGAAATTCTGGGGAAGCAAGAAATATAAACCTGCGTTTTTATCAGAAATTCAAAAATCTCTTTCAGGGAAATTCAATATATATATACACGTATGTACATACCTAGCAACAGACGAACGACTTAAGCCAATCAGCCAGTCAATGTTCTTCGGTGTTTATCGCATTTTAGAGCGTTTAACAAAGTCTAATTTCCATTCCATAAGTATGACTTTCCTTTTCTTAGAAACACCGCCATCAGAAGATGTTACACTCCGCTTGGGTGAACAAAATGAAAGGCACTAAGTTTTTACGAAAACGACATAAACAAAAGAGACCAAACGCACAATAATCCAATATGGTGTCCCACGAAGTCGAAATAAGTTTGATGGAAATTGCGCTGTAACAAGGAATTGCCAAAAGTCTAGTCAGTCGTAACACACACATACACACACACACACAATATATATATATATATATATATATATATATATTATTATTCAAGAGCAGTTCGCAACTGCCTATATGAAATATTTCCTAAGAAATGGATTGGCCGAAGAGGTACAATTGATTGCACAGCACTTGATTTCAATGGAATATAGATTCAAAAATGGTTGAACCGATTTACTTGAAAATTTACACAGTTGTAGTATAAGCGTCTGCAACTGTTCTTAGCTAGGTTTTGTGTCGAGGTACCCACTATAAATATCGAAAATCGATAATCGAAAAAATTGGGTTATAGAAGGAGTGGTCCGATATTTATCAAATTTTATACACTCATAGACAAAGACATAAGAAACAATATTCAGAAGTTTCAAGGCTGCAGTTCTTACAATAGTGCAGAAAATTTGATATCGATACCAGGAAATCAAAATTTGACTTACATCCATTCATTTTTCTTTCAGTCTATAGTTTCGCTTTAACTGGAAACAACCATTGCTTTTAGTCATTCGTGCCAACATCCGAAGAGTCTGAGCTCTAGGACCATGGATTCGTTTTAAAGCTTTCATCACACCCGAGCAATGCCAGGCTATACTGCTAGAATATATATATATATATATATATATATATATATATATATATATATATATATATATATATATCGGAAAAAAGCCTTGATACCACAGAACAAAAAACAGATCTAAATAAATACAATTTTATGCTCACTTTTTTAAATATTAGAACCTAGGCTGCCTTTCAGGCAACGCTTTCCCGTTATATATATGCAAAGAGAGAGAGAGAGAGATGTAGGTTTACAGTAAATGATAAAATTTATATTGAGATTTTATATACAGTTATCTTTACTAATACAATTATATCATTGACAATTAAATTTTATAATGTGCAATAATACAAACGTGTTTAAATTTTAACAACGAAATGTTCAAATTGTTGTCCATCACAACATATACATCTTTGAAGTCTCCTCCTAACGATTCGACAAACATTTTTGCATAAGTTTCTTTGTGCATTAAATTCTTGAAATGTATCTCTTATGTATTTTTCAAATCACCAACTTGGTTTCGACAATAAACTTTATCCTTGATTACCCCTCACAAAAAAAAAAAAAAATTCCATTAAAATCAAGTGCTGGGCAATCAATTGAACCTCTTCGGCCAATCCATTTCTTAGGAAATATTTCATATAGGCAGTTGCGAACTGCTCTTGAATAATGTGTAGGGGCTCCATATTGTTGGAAATAAAGTTCATGTAAATGAGATTGTCCACCTACTTTTGGAGGACTATATATATATATATATATATATATATATATATATATATGAGTTGAATAAATGGATCGAGATCCGACAAGATGAATAGAATAATTGAAGAACAACTAGAAAAAAAGTGGTTTTAATTTAACATGTTTCACTTTTAACAAGCTTCTTCAGAGATTTATTAAAGACGAATGATTTAAAAAAAATCCAAGAGGCAGTATGTTGATTGAGGTATGGTTTCATTGGTCAGACACGTGTCACGCGTGATAAAGCAATGGATGAATATTAAATGTAAAAGAAAAACTTGTGTCTGCTTAAGTGTGGGTGCCAACGCGTAATAAAAGCATTGGATGTTTAATATAAATGTAAGTAAAAGTAAACGAAATATAATGTGTGTTAAGCGCATCCAAACCATAGACGAACTAAGTGTGTGTATATGTCGATAACATTAGTATGTGTAAATGACAATGACGAAATATATTTCTGTTCAAAATACGTAGCAAGTATTGTATACATGTGTCAAGTAATGGAATGAATTTTCTTTTTAAATAAAATGAGAAAATCAGTTATGAATGTATGTGTTGAGATAAATCATGCGTGAATGCGTGCGTTTATAAAACAGTAAAGAGGTATGCACGTGTCAAGTGATGGAACGATTTTCTATTTTAAATAACGTGAGAGAATCATGTATGAATGTATGTGTATGAAAGAATCATGTATGAATGTGTGCGAATATAAGTATGAATTACACATTCATTACACATGAAGAAAGCAGATTTTAGCGTGTTATATACACAATGTAAACACACCCAAGTAGCCGAGAGTGTTCAAATTTATTACTGAATGAACGATGCATTAATAGCGGTGAGCAGCTAGTGTAAGTTAAAGTCTACCATTTCCCACGGAATGCTCAATCAATATATATATGATGGGCTACCCCGTCGATTTCAACGTATGAGGGTACAATTCTTTTAGTACAAGAAATATCAAGTTTTATGTTTGTGTCTTATGAGCACCATAAAGCCTGACTTGGATTTGCATAATTTGCTGCAAAGGAGCATTTGAGACCGTCTGTTTGGGAATCCGAAACCTGCGATGCAGACCCAGATTCTGGGTGATTGTTGGGACGCTCGCGCCTATTCGGCTATAATGGACTATGTAAAGTAATGGTGGTATCTACGTAGGAGAGTATGCCGAGCAGCCGATCGACAAGTCAGTCGTAGACTTCCGGTGACGACCCGGAAGTACCCATTGCTCATACTACGTCTTACGACGGTTGAGACGATTAACCTTTATTCTTGTATTGGATACTAATAACCTTTGTAAATACTATTTTCACGGAATACAACAATTAACCTATTCCTGTTGTTGAGTTATTTATTCTTACTCACGACATAACAGTGATTATGGCAAAAGTGAGCCTTCAAACCAGACTTGTATTTGCAGAACAAAGGACAGATTGGGCACTTGAACGTCGCTACAGATGGAGGACTTGGCATGAAGTTCGAGTTTTAGTTCCCAAAGTGAGTGCATCAAGACGTTGGAGACGATTCTCTTTAAAACTTGCAGTGCCATAATAACAAGTTGCCATCCACTATATTCAATCTGGTAGGTCAGCTGCTACAGGATTGTGCTTCAGTTTGTTTTTATAACAAAGCAGAAACCTTCCAACGTTTCGAGCCGCATCAAGCATTTGTCTGTATCAACAGAATTTTTTGCATTTTACTATCTTCCATTCGAACAAAGTGGCCAAGCATTATTAACTGTGACTGAATAAAAAAGGATTCAATTCCGCCAATGTGAAAGATCTGTGTTGGAAATATGATCTTTGGGAGAGTGACCACAGATGATACAGAGGTAGTGCTTGTAAGAGACAACAAGTTTCTCAATGTGCACTCTCCACGGCGCTCCAGGACTCACAAAGTGAGGTTGTGAGAACAACAGCTCTCTAAACTATATTTCAATGAGCTAACATTATCCGATGACGAGGTAAAATCTTGAAATATAAACATTTCCGTGTCGCAATGTAAACTATATTAATTTTAAATGAAAGAAATAACAAAAAAAAAAATTCATTACATTATGCTCTACAATATTTGTTGTATTGAGCCCCTTTTTAAAAATTAAATGCCGAAAAACTCGAAATTCTAAAACTGAAGGTTTTCTTCTCCTGGATTGATATATACATATATATTATTGTATGCACACACAAACATACATATATATATATAATACCAATAAATTAGAATCCGTAAGTTTACACTAATCAAAATAAACATAAATATTTGAAAATGTCAACAAACAGAACCTAAATCCGTTAAAATCCGGCGGAATATGTCGTCGGATAATGGGGGTGAAAAAAAAGAAACCAGCGGAACAAGAACAAACAGTCAAGCGTCCACAGGAAAGAAAAAACCCCAAAACGGAACCTAAACACCAGAAAAAGTGATCGATACGAAAGTACGAAAATACAGTAGTAGAGCAAAAACACGAAAAAATCTATAAGTGAGTCACAACCTACCGCGGTTTCATATAGCCTTGGTTGGCAACCAGTCTACCGTAGAAAGATTAATGGGAAAATCTCCTAAGCCGACCAAGCATAGAGATAAACACAATAATACGGGGTGCCAGAGGAAATCATTTGTGTCAAAAATTTCAATGGGAAATTTTTTTTCTCTCGCCAGTCATGGATCGTACGAGACATGATCACCCAAAGGTACATCACCTACAGCACTTGACTGACTGATCTATTTCCACAACTTTTTAGATACGCCTACGTATTCACTTTTTTACTCAGCCTTTTTTAATTTCGCTTTCCTTTCTCTCTATTTTTTTCCTCTTAGCCTCGATATCTTTTCTCATTTTTCTCATCGGATTCTTCATTTGCTTACTCATCCTTCTTTACCAACATTATTCTCATTCTCTCTCTCTCTCTCTCTCTCTCTATCTCTCTCTTTGTCACTCTCACTCTCTTTGAAACGCGCTTGCGCACATACATACTTTCTATTGCTCCACTTTTTCACGTAACCTCTATTAACTTTTTCTCCTTTATCGCCATTAATTTGTAGTCTTTGCAGTTTCTATCTTTTTCCCTCTTTTCCCCTCTCATCTATTATCTTCATCTTATTCCTTAATTACCCTTCCTTCATCTTATTCTTAAATTACCCTTCCTGTTTCCCTTCTCCCCCGTTGCTTTTGCCTAGATTGCTTCTCCTTCATATTCTGACTCTCATTTCTGCTTTGCCTCAACCTTTTTACTCAGGGCAATGACCCGCCATGACACGCGCATTGTAGCGAACTTTTTGGGGGACTTATAAATCTAATGTCCAGTAAACATTTTATTCCAGAGTTCATATTGCAATATTTTGATCTTAATGGTTTTCTCTAGTATTTTTTATGCTAATGGTTTTCTCTAGTATATTTTACCAGGGCTCATATTGAAATTTTTGACACTAATGATTTTCTCTGGCACCCCGTATTATTGTGTTTATCTCTATGCTTGGTCAGCTTAGGAGATTTTTGGAGTCTAGCATATGTGCTGATTCCTTAAGTTTACCTAGTTTCCAGTGACGCATATGACTTTTGCTCAATGTTGAAGGCAGTTGACGATCCTTTTCTTTACATTGTATGGGTGGTGGGAGTTGAAGTTGAGGTATTGTCCGGTGAATTTTGGCTTGTGGTATACGGATGTCTTAAACCCCAACTATGTTCGAGTTATTAGCACACCCAGAAATGCCAGTTTGTTGTCACACTTTTTTTCCATAGTGAACTGTATAGATGGTTTTATTGAGTTAATGTGGTTCAGTAGCATCTGAACCTCCTCCTGGTGTGGTCAGAGTATAAAGGTGTCATCAATGTATCTCAGCCATAGTGTTGGCTTTAGAACTGTGGATTCTAATGCCATCTCTTCAAAGTATTCCACGCATATGTTAGCCAGTGATGATGATAATGGTGAGCCCATTGCTGAGCCTTCATCCAATATATGTTTTTGTGTTGTTTGTGTGTAGAAAGTTAGCATCTCCATCAGGTTGTCCAGTGGAACGCTGATACGTTCTCCTAGGGATGAGTTCGAGGCCAGTCTGTCTCTGACTACCGTGGGTACCTTGGTGACTTACCACATCCAGACTCAACATCTGGTTGCATTGGATGGGAGTATCTTTGATAAGTTCCACAAAGTGGGCGGTGTTTTGAACATATGACGGTGACATTCCTATCAGTGGGTCAATTATATCTACAAGGAAGCGACTCACAGGCTGGCACACCGTGCCTTAACTTGCTAAAAATCGGCATGAGCGGAATAGCGTCTTTATGAATCTTAGGTAGACCATATATAGCTTGTTTTAACGTTGACAGAAATGCCTGTATGTCCTAGGCTGGGAGTGATCCTTGTTCTTGATTAGGATCTGCAACAGCTGTCGTTCTGTTTTCAACGTGGGGTTTTTCTTTATCTTGCTATCGCTTAATTTTTTAATTGGTGAATTAAAACTTGTGTGGTACTTCGACTTTTAAAAGTTGAACATTATTGTATAAAACATTATCTTTTTATTTTCAATTTGTTACATTTGATATTACACTTAATTATATTATTTAGTTTTACCCATTTTGTTCCGTTAGCCGACTTTTTCCTGATTTTTTCATTGACTCATATTCAGAAGATGTGATTTGTATTCCTAATGCAATTAATCTTGGTGGCCTAATAGTAATGGGACAGGCAAATGTTTTGACCCACGAAATTATTACTATCAACTTTTTTATTGATTTTACAAAATATAAATGCTTTTATGTCGGAGAACCGTGTTTGAATTTCTGCCGCGTTTGTTAAATCTATATACGTATAAATACATTTAAGTGATCATGAATGTAAAAGATTTCCCTAAGTGTGTCGCATCTGCCTCTACCAACAAGTGCGGTAGGGTAGGCCCATTCCGTGAGTCTTGGGAGGGCCTACGCTACGTGATACACGCTTTGGGCGATCATGTCTCCAAAGAAACATGAGTGACTGGGCAGAAGATTATCCCGCAGTGGGTTGTCATTGCTTTCTGTGGTAGATTGGTTACCAGCTAATGCTAGAGAACCCAATCTGTCCTATTATTTAACCCATCACTAGAGGGAAGAGACGGATTAATACCTTTCCTAAGGGTATTTTTGCTCAAGTGAATGCCATGAATTCAACTGGAATTTGAACTCGGCTCCCCGATTTGTCGTTCCGAGTCGAAATCCACTGCACAACATGTACACTTTTTTTAAATATATATTTAAGCTACGATGTATTTTAAAATGTTAAAGTATATTTTATGCTCGTACATTAAGCTACAGACTTCCTGTTTAGGTACCTATATGCGCATAGGTTTGCCTATTGTCCTGTTTACAATTCTCTCTTAAGTCTTTTTAACAGGACTAGATTTTATACCTTGTTTGTTGTTTAGGATTGGGTTTCCTTCGAAAGTTTCTGCTTTCACTCCTAGTATTTCGTTGCCTCATAGTGGCATTATAACCTTGCCTGTGGTGAATTGATTACAGCAAAATATAAAAATACATCCGAGGTTCAAGACTTCGATGCATAAAACCGTAGCACAAAGAGAACATCAAAATGTAAGATCTATTTTATACCAATTTAAATTGACTCCGACGTGGAATCGTCTATTTAACGGAGATCGCATTTGTGAGTAACGGTACCTTTCCCCAACAATGATGAAAAATAGAATCGAATATCTAATTTGTGAAAACAGAACGTTTTTTTCTCGACAGACGCTTTCAGCCTGTTCCATGTTTGTTCTTTAAATATTCTTATGAGAGAAAGAATTTTTTTTTTATTATGCCAGTCTTGAAGCAATAAAAGTTTTTAAAAAATCAGTGAAAAATACTCTTATTTAATGCAACAACATTTAAAATGACCCTGTATTCCTCATGGAAATTGCCTACTTTCAGTTCTCTCTTTCTTTCATTTTTTAAATTTTCCTTAGCTTTTTCACATCTCTCTGTCTCTGCATATATATATATATATATATATATATATATATACATATATATATATATATAAAATCGCACGTCTAAAAATATGTTGACTTGAACAGCCTATAAATATATATATTGAGCCAATCTATCTATCTATCTCTATATGATAACACGTCTAAATATATGTTGATTGAACAGCCTATAAGTATACATTGGCCATATCTATATATCTATCTATCTGAGCACCTCGGCGTAGTGTAATGGTTAGCAACCTATTAAAACTGAGAAGTGCATTCGATCTTCACTGGGTAACCCATATTTCGGCCTTGTGCCACATTTAAGCGGAGCTTAGAATATCAACTCAGCTCTTTATCTGCCTTTTGTTATTCATCTCGACTACGGCTGTTCATAGCCCTCTCTCTTACTCTGTATATATAAATATTTATATATACATAAATAAAATGTACTTTCAGATGTGTTATCATATATATATATATATATATATATATATATTACACATTAAGAAAGAGGAATAATTTTCATTACTTTCCTTGTTCTGTATTCCTAACGCTTGGTCTATTTAAGAAAGGCTTTCAGCTAAATACAGTATGGAATTTTGACGTTAGTCTTTGTGAGAAGCAGCCTTTGTGAATTTGGTCTACCGATTTAGTTTGCCTTGCTATTAGAAAAAAAATCACATTTTTCATTTCGTTAGAAACAAAAAAAAATGTACTGGAACTTTATCTACTATCGAGCTTTCTCTATGGCAGTCCTGCTATTTAACCCATAGTCGGTGGGAGAAGCGCTAGGATTAATACTTTTCTCGAGGATATTTGCGAATAAGTGAATACAACGAATTTACTGGAATTTGAACTCGGCTCTCTGATTTCTCGTTCCGAGCCGATATCCACTACACCGCATCGCACCGCACGTCCTCTAGAAGAGTTACAGTGGAAATCAGCGAATTTTTTTTAAAAATTCCACTGCCACTTTCGCGCAGGGGGTTACATAGAGGGATTGGGTATAGGAAATGTCAGAAGGAGGGTGATAGACGACTTAGAATGTACATAGGGAGAGAGTTGGAGAGAGTGGGTGTGAGTTAATCTGTTAGGAGGTGTCTATTGACCTTACATTTAAACTCCTGGAGGTTGTAGCCGTCGGGGAAGCAAGCATGCGGTAGGGAATTCCACAGGCGGGAAGTGCGAGGAAATGATTTGCCTAACGAGCGAGGAGAGATAGCAGAAGAAAAAAATCTTACAAAGAGATACAAAGGAAAGAAAATTGTGGAAAGCCATGATCACGCGCGTCTTAAAAGGTCGCAACACACAGAGGACCTTTTTTTGCATTGGCATGATGTAATTGTTAACGCAACTACAGTATGATTGAAAAGTATCTCCCTATTTTCAAATGATGGACTCTCCTGTCTTGTAAAAATTTTAGTTAGATTGAAGAGTCCATCATACATAAAATAAGGTGTTACTTTTCAATCAACCTGGAGTCTGGTTGACTATTACTACTGAGTAGTGAGATCAATCCTCACTGAGTGCTCGATACAGACAATGACTTAAAATAACGCAACTAGGGCGGATGTGTATATCACAACTTAAATTTCTGGTGCTTACGTATTATCGGGAGGACCTTTAAAAAAACGACTCAAAAATTAAAGTAAATTATTTATTGAAACGGTTAAAACAATAAAATAACATTACATTTGTAATTCCGGAGGCCAGAACGTCGCAATTGCTTCCAAAAGTGACTCAAAGACATCAGTACAGGCAACATGCTTCCGCCACATGAATTCGGCCAAATACGACTCCAAATGGTGACGTGCAGTGCCACAGTGCTTCTTGTTTCGCCACTTTGTCGATCCCCATAGGCGTTCCACTGTCTGCGTATGAGCCCCGGTGTTCGAATCCACAAAGTTGTACTTGTGGTTGACGTTGAGGTGATGAAAGCCTGATTTTTCCAGTTCCTTGGTGTTATAAGCGGGGAAAAAAAAAAAAAGTAAAAATCAAAGGTCCTCCCGATAATACGTAAGGACCAAATTTCTTTTCGTATTTATATTCCCTGAATTTCATGATATTAACTGAAAAATTAAATTTTTTATCCCACAAAATAATGTAATGTCTGAATTGAATTATCAGTTTATTTTATTGCTTATTATCCTGTGCGTTTTAGTGCAGTAGATATCGCCTCAGAACGCGAAATCGGAAGGTCGAGTTCGAATTCTAGTTGAATTCGTTGCATTCACTTACGCAAAATGCTAATAAGAAAGATATTAATCTGTCACTTCTACCTTCACCTATGGGTTAAATAGCAGGAAAGATTGGGTTCTATATTCTTGGTTGAAAACCAGTCTATCGCAGAAAATAATGGCAACTTTCCGCAGGAAAATCTACAGTTTAGTCAATTGTGTCTTTTTCGAGACATGATTGCCCAAGCGTGTATTACGTATGACCCTTAATTGACCAAATGATTAACCTTTTGCAAGCAATTTAAAGCCAGAAAATAATTTTAAACTTAATTTTCTTCTTGAGATAACAATGATTTACTGATAGAATTCCTATTAATTAACCCTTCAGCTGAGTCGGAGTAGGAGAGACGGATTCATACTCTTCCCAATAGTATTTACACGTAAATAGATATAACAAACCCGATTGAAATTGGAACCCGGCACTCCGATTTCCAATTGTCATTATCCATTATCGGTCTTCTTCTATGTGCCTTGTCCTTTCAGGACGTAGGTGATCATAGACTTCCACGTCTCCCTGTCCCTAGTGGATCTTAGCACACTTTCTCCCGTAACACCTCGCAACCCCCGTTCTGTCATCCACCTGCTCAGGTCCTTCAAATATGTTATCCGCTGCTTTCCTCTGTCTCTTTTTCCCTCTACCTGACCTCCTAGTATCAGGTTCTTCAAGCTCTCCTTCCTCATTGCATGTCTCAGGAACTTTAGTTGCCTCAACCTGATGCTCAATATTAATTTCCTTTTCATTTCCATTCTTTCCAACAGCTCATCATTGTTCACATGCTCGGTCCATGATATCCACAGCATCCTTCTGTAGAACCACATTTCAGCTGCTTCAAATTTTTCCTTCTGCTATTCCCAAGCAGGCAACCAGTAAAGGTTGGACGTTGCTTAATTTCGGTGATATTACAAAACCGGTGTTTCGATATGTGAAAGCAGGAGTTAGTCATTTGAGTGCCATACGTGATACACGTTTGGGCGATCATGTCTCGAAAGAGACATGACTAACTGGACAGTAGATTTTCCCGCAGTAAGTTGCTGTTACAACTCTTTCTGTGGTAGACTGGTTGCCAACCAAAGCTATAGAATCGAATCTGTCCTGCTATTCATCTCGTAGTTGGAGGGAGAAGAAACGGATTTAGACCTTTCCTGAGAGTTTTTGCGCATAAGTGAATGCGACAAATCCAACTGGAATTCGAACTCGGTACTCTGATTTCTCATACCGACCCGATAGCTACAGCACTACAATGCGAGGAGAGAGCGACGACAAAGAGTTACGAAGAGCGATGAGGGCAGTAAACATGATAACCCACCTTTTTGATACGGTCCATAAAAGAACAGGTAAAAGCTATAGACCCGTGATTTTCTAAGCACAGCTTAGATGTGACAAAGCCGAAAATATGGGGCACCCAATGAGAGTCGAACACACAACTGAATTTTAATGGTTTTAGAGAGACAATCTCGACAACCGTCACACCTTGACGAGATGTCCAAATCGCTATAGACCCAGTTTGACGCAATTAAATTAGTTAGTTAAGTGCCATACGTGATACACGCGATCATGTCTCGAAAGAGACATGACTGACTGGGCAGAAGATTATCCCGCAGTAGGTTGCCATTGCTTTCTGCGGTAGACTGGTTGCCGACCAAGGCTATAGAACCCAATCTGTCCTGCTATTTAACCCATAACTGGAAGGAAGAGACGGATTAATACCTTTCCCAAGGGTATTTGCTCGTAAGTGAATACAATGGATTCAACTGGAATTCGAACTCGGCTCCCCGATTTCTCGTTCCGAGCCGATATCCACTGTACCACAACGAACATTTTCTTAAGAAAAAACAAAAACCGTTTGGTTAAAGGGTTAACTGTGAGAAGATGAGTGAATCAATGGGGTTGAAGACCTACTCTGGCGACCGCCTATTCGCCGGCAATTGACGCGTCTATATGCCCGCTGCTTTCAAAAACAATGCAGTGGTATAACCAAGACAGGTCTACGATCCAACAAGGCGCAGACTACATCGAAACTGGCCGAGTAAATACAAGGGAGAAGTGATGAAAAGATGCCTCCTTCCCGATAGCTAACACGAATAGTGTGACTGCTACAGCTTCTGCTACTATCATTTACACTGTTAGTTGTAAGGCTTCGCGGAATATACGTTTTTTTTTTTTTTTGAGATCTCAGTTAGCCAAAATACTCTTGGTTGATTGATTTATTTTTGTATATAAGCTCATGATTAAATATTAGGCATTTCATATACGTAAAATAGAAAATTACGATTTCAAAACAAGGTGCTATGTTGTTTTATTTTAAATCAATTATTGCCTTTAATTTACTTGTTTTTAACAGTATATAAAGACAGGCATAGTGCCTCTCAATATACACCTGAAAGTCCTATTTTAAAGTTATCTATCTATCTATCTATCTATCTATCTATATATCTATCTATCTATCTATCTAGATAGATAGATAGATAGATAGATAGATAGATAGATAGATAGATAGATTGAAACACTTTGATATTAACAGATAGATAGATCGAAACACTTTGATATTATCAGATAGATAGATAGATAGATTGAAACACTTTGATATTAACAGACTGATAAATAGATAGATAAATAAATAGAAGCAGACTTTGATATTAATAGACAGACAGACAGATCGATAGAAAGACGGAAGCAACTCATTCCAAATAAAAAATATTCAGAAGTTCTACAATATAAATGTATTGAACACTTTTTAATACAAGTGTGTACTGATCTAATTTAATTAGAAACAAAAGCTGATTATATATATATATATATGTTTGTTAATATCTAAATCTCTTTCAATCTATCCCTCTGTTAATATCTGTCAGTTTTATCTATCACATTATGCCCATCTCGCTCTTCTCTCCCTATAGACACACACACACAAACACGTATATATATATATATATATATATATATATATATATATATACATATATATATATACAGAGAGAGAGAGAGAGAGATAGAAAGGGGATATTTGGATGGATACAGAAATCAGCACTAGTTGGTCTTACTACTTAGTTGATTTTTAGTCATGCAAATATTCCTCTTCACATTGTCAAGACTGTCTTTGATATTAAGAATATATCCCTTATAATACCATATTTATGTAAGCGCATGTATTTGACGAGAGCGAGAAAAGTAAAGTGTCGCACGTACAAGCACATATATATATATATATATATATATATATATTAATCCTCTACACATAAGCCTGTTTCGTTGTATCACAGCTCATCAGTGTGGCTAGACACATGCTTCTGGCCGGGATCGAAACTCGACCGATTTAGTGTCAGTCGGAGTCGCTACCCGCTAAGCCATAGGTGCATGGAATCTGAGATGGTGCGATTGATAAAATGTCGTGTAAATTACAAAAATAGAAAAAAAAAACACGGACATTTAATTTCAACCGATACATTTACCAAAATAACACACAAATATCTTGAAAGAGATTTTCTGGACGGTCTCCTTGTTTAAGTTTGTGAATGCTATCATAATCCTTGCCGTCATTAACTCTTGGCTGTTACAAGGAATTTTGTTGGTCTCCCGATCAACTGTGCCTCCGCATAATAACTAAGGCGGTTGGAGTCTGGGGAGTTATTTGGCCACATATAAGGTGCGATATGAGAGCAGAAATTGTCTAACAGCCATGACTTCATTTTCTTGCTTGTGTGGCCTGGTGCAGAGTGCTGTTGACAGTCATAGAGACTTTCAGCAGCCAACATCTTGACACAGGGTAGCACTATATCCTCGATGTAGACCTCCATGTTGATTCTGAGGACCTGAGGGAAGATGAATAGAGGCATAACGTCTTTATCACTAATGATCACTTCAAACACCATGGTGTTAACTGGATTTAATTGGCATAGATAGACTAAACTATCGCCCGGTTCACACTCTACCCACGTCGATTGTACAGGTGTAGAGGCTCATCCCTTGTTCCCTGTTTAGGATGTGGTTTCCGGCTTTCTCTTTTCCAAATTTTTTCACTCTCACGTAGCCCCCTGCACATCAGTGGCGTTACCGCCTTGCTCGGGGTGATATGATTAAAAAAAATATATATCATCCAACATATACCGAATTCTCTGCACTGACCCCAGAATTACAAAAACTCTGAAATATTCGTATTGGAATTTCCGTGTCAAATGCCAAGCAGTACAGGAAGCTATTTCCAAATTTCTGGTAGAAAGGGATCGCGTCATCGTCCCCATTTTCTCACAGACGGTGTCCTACTGAACCTGCTATACTGTACAGGCGATAAAATAAAATAAATAACAACACATTTGTGTGAAATTAAAATTATAAAATACGGACAATTTACTCATCGCATCCTGCATATATATGTATGTTGCCTCTCCGGTAATGCACATGCAACAGTGATCTTTAGCGATGCTGAAAACAATATCAATAATTAGACTATATTTAAAAAAGCTCTTCTTACTTCCTTTGTGTATCGAGTTCCTGCAGGACGTGTCTTTTTCTGATTCTAAATAATGGTGTACTTTTCGTCTTGCATCTTACAGCCTAATACACACACACACACACACACATATATATATATATATATATATATATATATATATATATATATATATATATCCGAGTGAATAGGGAACCAAGAAATTTTTCTTTTTACAACGTCCAAAATATTAATTTAAAACAGTGCTCGATATATAATATATAGAGCTGTGATATTCTAAATTATATTTTAGAATATGTACAATTTTTTTTTATATATCCACTACAAATCGTATATTTGTTTCGACATTGAAACTACAATGTCTCATCAGGTGGTGTGGACAGGAATGGAAAGCCTCTTTTCTTATATTTAGTGACTTGAAGGGAACAAGTTTTGTGAATTGTCCGTTTAAATTATATATATATATATATATATATATATATATATATATATAATCTTAATATATATATATATATATATATAATTATTATTATATAATATATATATATATATATATATATATACATATATATATCATATATTATATATATATATAAATTATATTTTTATATCTATATCTATATATAATATATAAATATAATTTATATATATATAATTATATAATATAACAGCTGAGACTGCGTATGCGTACGCACACACATCTATATATATAATATATATATAGAGAGATGTGTGTGTGTATGTGTGTGTGTCTGTGTGTGTGTGTGTGTGTGTGTGTGTGTGTGATAGACAGACAGACAGACAGACTGTGTGGGGTGGCACGCGGACTCACGTGCGTATTCACAACATAATTGTCCAAAATATGTACATGTTGCACAAAAAAAAAAGAAAAAAACAGAAAAAAAAATCTCAAAAATAAAGGAAATCAGCTCTTCTCAATTATGAACACGAGCACAACGTGAAGAATTGTTCAAAAATTAAAATCATTTTCCATCACTGAATATACACATATAAATAAATAAAAGAATAGTACATCTTCGCTTAAATAAAAAGCACAAAAAAACATCCTTGACAAGGGATAATAGTTTAGTAGGAAGGAATCCTCAGATAATTCCGATATATATTTGCATACTTTATGTTTTACGTCCATAAATGAAATAACCTGTACGAATGCACGAAAAAAATAATAATAAAAAGCTTAAACGCAGTGCCTTGTCAGTCATCTCCAATGAAACTTGAATAAAAATGGGATTGAGGCCAAAATACGCAATTATATATCTATGTGCGTATGTGTAAGAAAAAGTAAATAAATTAATCAAAAAGCAGAAAATATATATTTCAGACATATCTTATTTCACAAACCTTTTTTTATTTATTTATTTCAGTTATAATCTTATTTTAACATGTTTTCTTTTTGTCATTAATTTGGTCACTAATTCTTATATATATATATATATATATATATATATATATATATATATATATAAGAATTGGAGACTAAATTAATGACAAAAAGATAGATAGATAGATAGATAGATAGATAGATAGATAGATAGATAGATAGATAGATAGAAATACAAGAGAACGATATTAATTTCAAGCTGGTCTCAATATAAAAATATCCCAATAAACATTTATTATTTAACATTTACATTAGATCATATAAATAATTGTAATTGTACATTTTCTTTCGACATTGGAAAACCAATGTATCATCAGGTAGTTAGTAATGATGGAAATAAACGCTTTATTTAAAATTTATTTTATTAAGCATCAACTACAGTACACTTTCCGTTTTTGGAAATTTTTCGTATAAGATAAAAGATTAATAATGAAAGAAGAAAAAGATAAAAAAGAAGAAAAGAAAAGAAAAGAAGAAATCAAGAAAAGGAAAAGAAAAATGAAAATATATATATATATATATATATATATATATATATATGACTTAAGAGACGCCTACTGAAGGCCAAATGGCAAAAAGACTTAAATTTTATGATGGTAATAAAAAGACGCGGACGGGTGCAAATAATATAAATATTGATAACTCCTCATCTCATAAAATTTAATAAAAACATTTATAATAATTTGTCTGGGAGATGTCATGTCTTGGTATGCAAAATAAGCGTAACTTAAATGCTTAGCGGAAAACAAATCCCAAATATAGGCTGCAGAAATATATATTTGATAAATGCAATATTCCCTGTCCCTGAATTAATATATATATATATATATATATATATATATATATATATGTGTGTGTGTGTGTGTGTGTGTGTGTGTGTGTGTGTGTGTGTGTTATTATTATTATTATTATTATTATTATCATTATGTGAATTAATAAATATATATATGAGGATACGCACATGCATGAAAATATTATTCAGTTGTTAATGCTCAATGTTAATGGACAGAGCTATTGTTTATATGTAAATTAATATTAATACTATCCTACGTCTATAGCACGACTCGGAGTTTCATGCGTTCTGCATTCATCAGGTGCATATTAAGAACTGACAGTTTAATAGACTTGATTTTAGTTCGCTCCATGTTCATGGGATTTAAATCTTTTAATGCTAGGTCACTGTTATATAATATATCAAGAGTTAAATTTAAAAGAAAGTTAAGAATAAAAATCAAATTTTAAAATCAAAATTTTAAATTAAAAAGAATTCTATCTTTTTATTTACAGCCCTTGTATCATGCTCTTCTCCCATTCTACTCTACTCTCATATAGCCATCTTCCCATCAGTGTTCTCATCTTTCTCTTATCCATTTTCTGACACCTCCTTTAACTTGTTCTTTTTTTTCAACGCTTACCTCTTATGTAACCCCCTGCACAACAGTGGCAGTATTGCCTTGCTTGAAGTGAAATGATTATATAAAAAATCCAGAGAGATGAAATCAAAGTGGCGTAATTCTTAATTTTTAATAGTAATATTTGCGAGAAGAAAGAAAGAAAGAAAGAAAGAAAGAGGGAAGTAAGGTAGTGAGAAAGAAAGATGCAATAGAGGAATCTATATCAATCAGGATCTAAGAATTTAAGTAAATATTTTCCTATGTCAAAATGTGGTTATTAATTCACATTCTTACCTTTTTGTTAAATAGATTAGGGTTATTTATATGATTTAACGTTTTTCTAAAAGGCATGTTACATCTTTCTTCCTTTCCATTGTAAGATTTGGTTTTAGTGACGATATTCTAGGTAATAATTTGGTTCTTATTGTTTTTTAATTAATTTCTAATTATATATGGATAAAGCAGTACTGATGTTTAAAGACAACATGTGGCGGTGCAAACCACATTTCCGCATGTTAGAAGTTGGTCCAAAATAAAGTTTGACATCACCATCATCATCATCTGAGTGAATACTTCTAAATAAAGTTTGGCAAACATTTTATGTCCGAATGTATTACTTATAAAGATCGCATCCATTCGGATGATGATGATGCCAAATTTTATTTTGGAGAAACTGCTAACATGTAGAAATTAAGTCCATGATGACTGAGGATTGCTTTCAAGAACTCATTGATGCCTTCAGCTCTTTTTATTCTTAGGTCATATAATGCGTTCAAGGCAAGAATTGTTCTTATATTAACAAACGACGCATTTTCACATTATTTTCTATTATATTTTTGAAGTATCAAACTTTCCCAGAAAGTAAGTTAATAGTGTTTTATATATGGAACAGCTTACAGCTACATTATGAATATATTTTTTTCATTGCAAAACAAGGTATTTATCGATTTATATGAGAAATATTTGTATTATATTATAAGAGCCATATATATATATATATATATATATATATATATATATATATATATATATATATATATATATATATATATATCCAAGTGAATAAGTAACGAAGAAAACATTAAAAACGTTCAAAACATTAATTTAAAACAGTGCAAAATATAAAAATAGAGCTATGAATATTTATTATAAATTAGAGTTTAAAATATGTACAAAATATCATCTACTACAAAGTGTACATTTTGTTTCGACTTTGAAAGGACTATGTCTCATAAGAACAATGTTTCATCAGGCACCACCTGATAAGACATTGTCCTTTCAATATCGAAACAAAATGTACACTTTGTGGTAGATGATAATTTGTACATGTTCTAAACTATATATATACACACAGCTCTATATATTATATATCGAGTACTGTTTTAAATTAATGTTTTGGACGTTGTAAGAATACTTTCTTCGTTCTGTATTAACACGTATATATATATATATATATATAGCCGGTGTTTAAAGTTTTTCAAAAAAGAAAATAACCGGTGTTTAAAGTTTTTCAAAAAAGAAAATACCGGTGTTTAAAGTTTTTCAAAAAAGAAAATAGAGAATATATATATATATATATATATATATATATATATATATATATATATATATATATATATATAACAATGGATTACAATGGATTCATGCCTTTCTGTCGTAGGCATACGCAGTCTCAGGTGTTATTTGAACTCAGTTCTCTGATTCAATATCCTCGATGCTAACCGTTACACGACCTGCTATTATATTTAAAGTCAATCACCTTTATATATATATCCCATTCTAAAGATAAATCTGTTAATAAATCAATTCTTATTGCTATAAATCTTTTTAAAGCTTTGGAATTTTTATGTATTTACATTTTGTTTAATTTCAGTCAAGGCAGAACATCGAGCAAAAATGACTGGGTTTAGTTTATTCATTATTTGCTGTTTTTTGTTTTCAAAATGGTTTCCTGGTCTTACAATACAAATTGAGAAAATAAAGATTAATATAAAACGATCCAAGTTAGATAATCTGAAGAAACAAGAGATTTAAAAATCCCATAAAATATTATCTATGACTTTCAAAAATGTCCTTAAATTTTCAAGATTTTCGTGTAAATTTATCGCTCGGTCTTAGGTTTGATCCAGTCATTTTGCCATAATCGAGGGCGCGAAGAAGCGATTTATTTCTCAAAAAAAAGGTTCTATTCGTAAAATGTATTTTATCAAAATATATATATATATTTTTTAATCATTTCTCCCCGAGCAAGGCGGAAACGCCACTGATATGCAGGGGGCTACATAAATGTAAAAAGATTAATTAGAAAAGAGTGAGGAGTACAAACTAGTTAGAAAGGAACAATAGAAAACTGAGAAAGCAGGTGCGATGACAGATACATAGGTGGAGAGAAAGGGAAGGTTATACAGGGATGGGGCGAGAGCTAGAGTCCAGTGGTTAGTAGATGAATATTGACTTTGAATTTAAATTTCTGGAGGTTGTAGCCGTCATGAAAGCAAGAATACGGGAGCGAGTTCCACAGGCGGGAAGTGCGAGAGAAGAAGCTGCAGGAGTAGAACTGTCGTCTGCATCTGTGAAATTAAAAAAAAAACAAATAGGAAGAAAGAAGATCGTGTAGTTTAAGTGCAGCCTGTCTGCCCATCTACCTTTCTGTCTTGAAAATCATCATTCAAGATTTTGGTGTTTATCTTGAACCATCACCGACCTTTGACATTCCAGTAAAACTCGCAAACATATCGTAACCAAACAGACCACTACACCGTTAGAGAATATCGATTTGTTGATTGCTTGTTTGATTTGTTTGTTTGCTTTTTTTACAACTTATCAACCCATTGTGAACCATTAAAATATTTAGCAAAATAAATTTTTCGAATTCACTAACTGTAATTATTCTTTCTAGAATTGTTGGGCCCTTTCATCTTAACCTTTTGTTTGAAGTAGTGTGGAATATCAACATCTTGATTATGTCATTGCTTTCTCATCGCTTTGCATGTGACATTGTAGTTGTTGATAGTGTTCAAGGTCCATTAACCATGTAGTCTCTTTTAATTGGTAAAGTTCTTTGAGATTTTGTAGGGCAGTCTACAAGACTCGAAGAAAAATATTCTTCACAATGTCTTATGATCTTCACTCGTTAGAAGCCCTTTTTAATAATTGATGTGAGGAAGCGGTTATATGCAGTTGATAATTTAGAGCTCCTTTGAATCCGTGCATGCCATCCATATTAATGTCTCGATCTGACGAGTATATTTAAGAACTTGACTCCAGTTTTCAGGTTAATGTTTTCGTTTTGTAGCCATCTGCGGTATTGGGTGAAACTACGCCCAGCACAATCTATTATGTTTAATTACATTACATCATTTAAATTGTTAAGACTGTTTTCCTCATCTTTATTATTTTGTTATTTGTTCACCACTGCTGCAGCAAGGTATTGAAATCACAACTCTTTTGGTGAAGTCACTGGCTCAAACCAACATTTATATCCACTTAGCCATGAGTCCTCAAGCGTTGACCCAACGAGGTGTGAGTTCAATGGTTGCCAAATAGCTTAGGGAGTTGAGTTAAAAGGCGATAACTCCGTAACATCTGGAAGTGACATCGCACGTGGAGGGAGAACGATATACCCTACTGATTGTAGCAAAGGGTTCGGCTTGAAATTCCAGGCACCTGAAGAAAGCCGAAGCTTACAACGGCTGAAACGTCGGAAAAAATGACAATAAAGATGAGTAAAACAGTCCGAACAAAGTAAATACTACCTCATCTCAGAAGTATAAACAAATACTGAATATCTTTATTTTATAACGGAGCCATACACCAAAATATTTAAAATGTATAGTATTTATTACTTCGATATCTGGGATTTTTATGATGGAGCCAATGTATGTGCTGTTATTGCTTTTATATATATATATATATATATATCCATGCAGCATAGACTGGCGTTGCTCGGGTGTAATGAAAGCTTTAAAACTAATCCATGGTTCTGGAGCTCAGACTCTTTGGACGTTGGCACGAAAGACTAAAAAGCAATAGTTGTTTCCAGTTAAAGCGAAACAGTAGAAAAATAAATGGCTGTAAGTCAAATTTTGATTTCCTAATATCGATATCAAATAAGGTTTTTCGTCGTAAACTGAATTTTGAAGGCTAAATAAGTCCTCTGAGCAAATGATACCATGGCTGAGACTAAGAACTACAATTATACCTACTTAGAGCCAAACCCGAAGCAAAAACTAAAATAAAAAGGCGCTGAAAAAATACAGACATACAGGCAGATAAACAGACACACACACAAACATCTTGCCTTATATATATATATATATATATATATATATATATATATATATTATCGATTTTCTGCACTATTGTAAGAACTGCAACTTTGAAACTTCTGAATGCCGTTTCTTATGTATTTGTCTATGTGTGTATCAAATTTTATTAAAATCGGACCATTCATTCTATAACCCGATTTTTTCGATTATCGATTTTCGATATTTATCGGGGGTACCTCGACACAAAACCTAGCTAAGAACACTCGCAGACGCTTATAGTACAACCGTGTAAATTGTCAAGAAAATCGGTTCAGCCGTTTCGGTGTCTATAGGTAACGGACACACACACAGACACAGACACACACACACACACAGAGACAAAGTTCCATTTATAAATAAGTTTAGATATAAATTTTGATCATTCTTTGGTTTTGGAAAGGTATATTTAATAATTGCTTTTGTTGGATTCTTTTATATTCTTTGTAGAAACATTTCTTTGTGCATTAATATATACAAGGTTTAGCATCAGTTGTCATGAGAAACAAATTGGGGTCAAACTCACTACAATCGTAATGGTTTCGGAGACGAGCTTCTTAGCCATTATTCCGCAGTTAGGTATTCATGTCTACTATGAAATTGTCTCTTCGTGGCCCGTCATATATAAGCAAATGCGAAAAATAAAAAATGTGTTCAGTTCAAGGAAATAGCATAATTTCCATAGCATCTATCTTCGTTCTGTCGAGAAGAGAAATTGTATATAACCAGGTCCACCTAGGGAGGAACGAGGTATATAGGATCTCCATCATTGTCGAATTTGCAACACGCGGACTGGCAATATCATGCAGCTAGCTAACCTTTCAAATTCCGTAAAGGCTCCTGAACAAGTAACATAAAATTAATATATTAGACGATACAGGAATGATTCTCGACACCCACAATCAGTACTCGTTTTTAGGCATATGAAATAAGAGAACTAGCTCAAACACAGTGTGCAAAATCTGCAATAATTTCTTACACGACGATATATATATATATATATATATATATATATATATATATATATATATATATATTAACATGCCCTGTGGACATAGAAGAATCCAAAGGAGTATCCTTTACATATAATGGTAGGATAACTCTCTACAAGAGCTCTAAATATATATGCATATAAATACATATAGAGCAAATATAAGAAAAATTAAGACAGACTCGTTATTTCATGGTAATTCGGAAGTATAGGCCTATTTCAGGCGACCCATCTTCAGCTTCCGTCTTTATTCAACAAAGGATTCTACATCCTTTGTTGTAGATGTAGAATCCTTTGTTGAATAAAGACGGAAGCTAAAGGTGGCTCGCCTGAAATAGGCCTATACTTCCGAATTACCAGGAAATAACGCGTCTGTCTTAATTTTTCTTATATATATATATATATATATATATATATATATATATAATAATAATAATAATAATAATAATAATAATTTGTATTGAGCACTTTTTTAAAAATAGTGTTTCTTTGGATGGGGAATATTATTCCACCCATACTTGGTTATATATATATATATATATATATATATATATAACTGATGAAGCTTTTGGGAGTTTTAGCTAGATTGGTCTGCAGATACATTGTTGTTAGATCTGCATCTACACATTTCTGTAGTATTAAATACATTTAATTTCTAATGAATTTTTTTTCCAGTAATTTAATAACGGAGCACTCAGTGACAAACAAACTTATGATATTATTGAATTAATATTTCAAAACAATTTGCTACTCATTAAGTCATGAAAAGGTATACAAAAAATATGTTTCCTCTCTATTATAATAAAATCGTAAAAGTTGAGTAAAAAATTACGCTCTGACGAGAAATTTATTTTTTTAAAGTTAATATGAATTATATATATATATATATATATATTTTTTTTATAAAAGATCATCTTTTTAAATTATTCCCAAAATAAATTATCACCAATTTATTTGTAAATTCTTACAATTTATTTTCAATATAACATTGATTTCTCATTGGATTACGACCCTCTGTGGAATTTATTTTACAAATTGCCAAGGATACTATTTAATTTATATATATATATATATATATATATATATATATATATATATATCGTGTTTAGTGAGAAGCCTTTTTATTAGTTTGTTATTGATATTGGGGTTATTCGTAACAGAATTGCGTTTTATATTGGATTTCTTTTTTGGTTGTATTAGTACTTAAGTGGCAAAGTAAGTATTTATTTCAGTGTTTGCATCTCTCCATTATTTCATTTTTCTTCTTTAATAGATTTCTTTGGTTCTCAAATGTTATTATTGTTAACTTTTGCTTGAAACATAGTTTGCAATTTCTGCTATTGCTATTTGCTGGTGTGAAGCCGCTCTTTTTATGATTTCCAATTAAATTTGGGTGATGATATTATTTTTTCGTTTTTTGAAGAATGGTGTATTATTCTGTTTTGAATAATGTTTTGTGATTATAAATATATATATATATATATATATATAATTGGAGTAGATAGACTAAAGTAACTGGAGTAGATAGACTAAACTATCGCCCGGTTCACACTCCACCCACATCTATTGAACAAGTGAAGAGACTCATCCCTTGTTAACTGTTTAGGATGCGGTTTCCGGTTTTTTCTTTTCTAATCTTCTCACTCTTATGTAGCCCCCTGTACATCAGTGGCGTTACCGCCTTGCTTGGGGTGATATGATTAAAAAATATATATATATATATATATATATATGTATGTGTGTGTGTGTGTGTGTGTGTGTGTGTGTGTGTGTGTGTGTGTCTGTGTCTGTGTGTGTGCGTGTGTGTGCTGGTGGTATATAAAAGAAAAACTTATCTTAACCGACGCGATTTGTACTCCATTGATTTATCAAAGCAAATATAAGCATTTTATTTAGTGAAAAATAATCAAGAAAAGAATGTTACAATTATAAAAATTTAAAAACGCTGATAAATGGTGATTTATGGAGGATTATATGATGTAATTTAATGCCTAATAAGCTAAACAGTGTAAATGTTGTTATTGTTATTGCCGATTATATTTATATTTATTATGTAATCATCATATATTGTTTTGTTATGAAATATCTATATATTCATTTATTTTAAATAATAATAAAGGCTTTGAATTTAACCGTTTTCTTTCATTGTTATATATATATATATATATATGGGGTGTATGTGTAGTGTAAAAGAAACAGATTTAGTTATATATGTCTGTATGCACGCTCATGGTGTGTGGGTGCGTGTAACTGTGTTTCAGTGTGCGTGTGTGTACAGTTTTTCTTTCAATTTATATACTATAAATACGTGATCAAATGCAGCCATATATATATATATATATATATATATATATATATATATATGGATGCATGCATATGACAATGACATATACTTTTTATATATGTATACATATGTGTGTCTGTGTATTTCTTTTCAGAAATAATATTTTATACTAATTTTACCTGAACACATAAAAATTGAATACTTTATACATACTGTACGAAAACCTGGATTTGCTTTTGCTTTATTTCTGGCAAAACACACGTACACACACAAATACATATACACACCCACACCCACACAAACACACACACACACACACACACACACACACATATATATATATATATATATATATATATATATATATACAGAGAGAGGGAGAGACAGGATTAATACTAATATAAATAATTTCACTCTTAGTGATTGAGGTTATATTCAGCGCCTCTACTCCAGAGTTATGCAGAAGAATCTTTACACAGTCGTTCGATCCACTCGTCAGATGTGTCAGTACTTGTCTTTCAATGTTTCTGTTATTTTTATGTGAAGTTAAAAAAACAATTTTTAATATTAAAAAAACAATATTTTTATTAGTAGTAGTTTGATTTTTCTTCTTTGTGTATGTATGTGAGTGCGTGTGCACGTGCGCGTATATATGACGTGTGTATGTTTGAAACACCTGTACGAGTGCGTATGTGCGTATTTGCGTATGGAAAGGTTGTTGTGTTTATTTGATCTTTTGATAATTGTCTTGTCCTCTGTATTCTTTTTCTTTATTCGCTTTATCATTTGACTCAGGCTGACGAAAGGTTATGCAACAATGTTATTTCCGGTGTCAGAGATAGGACTTATATTTTGATATAATTTTTAATATTCTGGGTTTTCTAAAGTTTTTGAAAATATATGTGCATTCAGATTTGTCATTATTTCTTTATTAAATAATCATTTTCTTTAATTAATGCTTAAATACATACACACATAATTGTGTGTGTATGTGTGTGTGCATATGCGTGTTTATATGTTTGTTTTCAAAAGTATCTGCTTTGGCCAAAAGAAATTTATTTAGAATAACAAGTCTAATACGAAATTAAGCAGTTATTTGCTTAGAAGAAAAATATCTCGGAAAATGAAACATAATTTCTCATTTTTGACTTTTGCGCATATTTTTGCGGTTAGAATATCTTCAATTACCGAACAAATCTAATTTGATATATATATATATATATATATATATATATATATATATATATATATATATACGAGCAATCAGCACCCTAATATTTTTTAAATTCTGTATCCTCGATTCAGCTATGTGATTAATCCTCAAAGATTTAATATATCAACGATTTCCAGCCACTTTCCCATCGTCGAAATGTGGCCTCCCTCTGTCTCTTCTATAAATACTTTCATGGATTCTGCTCGGATGAGCTTAAGTCACTGATGCCTCCTCAACAGGTGTTTACCAGTGCAACCAGACTGGCAACTAGGTCCCACCCATTCACAGTCAGGTTAGCCAAATGCAGACGACAATTCTACTCCTGCAGCTTCCTCTCTCGCACTTCCCGCCTATGGAACTCACTCCCGTATTCTTGCTTTCATGACGGCTACAACCTCCAGAAATTTAAATGCAAAGTTAATACTCATCTACTAACCACTGGACTCTAGCTCTCTCCCCTCCCCTGTATAACCTTCACTTTCTCTCGGCCTATGTATCTGTCATCGCACCTGCTTTCTCAGCTTTCTATTGTTCCTTTCTAACTAGCTTGTACTCCTCACTCTTTTCTAATTAATCTTTTTACATTTATGTAGCCCCCTACACATCAGAGGCGTTTCTGCCTTGCTCGGGGTGAAATGATTAAAAAAAAAAAAAAAGAAAATATTAAACAAACGCTAAAAGTTAACACTCATTCATTTAGAGGCATATATGCGACGACATAAAA
>JBBBDQ010028485.1:637500-730000 GCA_037127315.1 Ascarosepion bandense
CTGATGAATCAATATATTCATGTGAGAGAACAGATCAGAGATTATGGAATTTAGTTATATCATAGTAAAAAGAAAATTAACTATACTTTATGATATATATTAGACGATAATGACAGACAAAATTACTTCGTTACGTTTGTTTAGCAGGTTTAATTTCGAGAATTTAATAATTTAAAAGCTTTCCTGTCCTCAGAAAATATGGTACATGTAAAGTTTTTACAAGTTCTTAATTTTTAATATTTTCCATTTTATGGTAGGAGGTCATTGACTTCTTTTAATTGCCAATATTATGTGGAAAGTGATGTGCTATTGCGCTACGCCTTATTATTAAAAGATGCGATGAGCTGATAATAGAGTGTTTTAAATTGGTTCTTGGTACGACCAATAAAAATTTATTTTTCTGTACTGTAAATATTTCTATGTTAGAAATACAGCATTGATAGACTACGGAATCAGATATTCATTTGTAATGGACACTAAATAAGTTTTCGACAATTGCAAATATTGGTATTTTTATCATTAAGTTTTTAGGATTTTGTGTTGCAGTAAGTTATGTTTTTATTATAAACGCTTATATATATATATATATAATTCCAGGTAACGAGAACCAAAAGTTTTAAAATTCCAAATTCTCTGGCATTTACATTTTTTAAAGTGCTCAATACAATAAATATTGTAGAGAATAATATAATCATATAATTAAATTTGTTTTATAATTAAAACTACATTGCGACACAGTAATTTCTATGTTTCGAGATTTCTACCTCGTCGCACTATTGCCTGATGACGAGGTAGAAATCTCGAAACATAGACATTTCAGTGTTGCAATGTATTTTTAAATATAAAAAAAATTATATATATATACATATATATATTTAATCCAAAAGGAAAATCAGGAACGTAAATCCAAAGGACCCAATCCTACTTAATATTAATTACATTAATAATAGAACTGATCAAGGTGGAGGGCTCAATGTAATTAATATTTAAATTACAGAGCCAATTATAAAATAAAATAAATTTCGATGTTCAAATCAGTTGTATGGCCATTTCTACATGAAATCCCTACGGAAATTTTCCAGAATCATCGGCAACTTCTTTATTTCAAAATAAACCAAGATATTTTACCAGCGGAAGTTAAAAAAAAATATACATCACAGAAAAATTAAAGAGGTGGGATTATTAAGAAAGTAGACAGAAATCAAAGCCTATTTTTAGATTTTTGGAAAACCTTACTTTTATACTGAGTTAAGAGTTGTAAGTTAAAAGTTAAAAATTAGCCTTGTCTGGCTCTAAGAAATGGAAGGGGAACGATAAAGGAAAGACTGAATTAAAAGAAGTGGGAAGGGGTGGTTGACAGGAAATAAACTAAGAAACAAAAAGAAAGGAAAGGAAAGAAAAAGGAAAAACATGAAAAAAATTAATCCCCATAAAAACGTTAACAGACGTGTTGACAAATAAATCATAACGGTTTTTGGTTTAAATAAATGGGATGAAGTTATTAGAAAAAAAAATTGGGGGTGGAAAACCTTGACATATAATTTAATTTTAAAACTAGATTTAAATTAAAAAAATAAAATTTATAGAAAATTAACAAAATTTATAAAAACATATAATAAAATAAAATATAAAACATAATAAATATAAAAATAAAGTGAAAAACGTTTTTACTTCAGGAATATAATAAATTAATAATAATAATATATATATATATATATATATATATATATATATATATATATATATATATATATTATTTATTATTATGTTAGAACATTTTAAAAACTACAAACTACTACAAAAATGTACATTTTGTTTCAACATTGAAATAACATTGTTTTATCAGGTATTTAACAATTATGGTAATAGTTTTTATTTTACAAAATATTTTAAGAACAATACTTCCCTATATTTTTGGACATTTTTTGTACGAGGTAAAAACATTAAAAAAAAGAAAGAAGAGGGAAGAAAAGATCAAAAATGAAGAAAAGGAAAAGAAAGGGGAAAAGGAAAGTGACAGAAGAAATAGGAAGTGAAGAGAATAAAAGAATCATTATTATTCTTTTCACTGGATTATGGTAGCAAATATAATAATGCTTGTAACCTTTATAATTAATCTAACTTTTAGAGACGATATATATATATATAATTCGGTCGGGTTTTAATCGTCTGTCTAACCGTACTGATGAGCTGTGATACAGCGAAACAGATCTGTCTGCAGATGACTATTTATGCTCTCACACCCTGACTGAGCACACTGGAAGAATGGTAGACTTTGAAAAACAGTAGCTACTCCAGCATCTGTGCATCGTTTATTCAGCAATGAATTAGAACACTCTCAGCTATTGGGGGTGTATAATGATAATATACACGCTAAAAAGTCTGCCCTCTTCTACCGAGCGCCCATAGCTCAGATGTAGAATCGCCGACTGACGCCAATTCGGTCGGCTTTCAATCCTGGGTAAAAATCAATCGGCTCTCTAACCGTACTAATGAGCTGTGATACAGTGAAACAGATCTGTCTGCAGATGACTATATATATATATATATATATATATATATATATATATTTATGTATGTATATGTATGTATATATTTACGCTCTCACACCCTGGAAGAAGAGTAGACTTTGAAAAAACGCTAGCTACCCTAGCACCTACGCATCGTTCATTTACTAATGAATTAGAAAACTCTAACGACTGACGTATATATACATGACATATCATACGCTAAAACTCTGCCTCCTACCAAGCGCCCATAGCTCGGAGGTATTCCCTAAAAGATAGATTAATTATAAAGGTTACAAGCATTATTATATTTGCTACCATAATCCAGTGAAAAGAATAATAATAATTCTTTTATTCTCTTCACTATTATTATACACCGCCAATTTACTGGGACAAAATAAATCGTATACTACAAGTTGCAGTAACGTGACAAAAACTATAAACGTGCAATTATTCAGTGAACAAGTGACCTAATTAAATAAGGATCTTCACTATTTTGCTGTATGATATTGTAAAGGTGGGGCAGTTTTTCCACAAACATCTTCCAGGAATTTCACTGTCAGATTCTCAAGCGTTTCATTCTATTCAATTGACTTCACAGGAAAACACTTCGAACTAGCGTAAATTATCGACGTAAATCAAAGTAGTAATCATCAAATTAAAAAAAGAAACTTTTTATTTCTTCAAATAAGAGCACAGATATTAAGCTAAAATGTAAAATAAAATCATTGAAACACACAGAGACGCTGATGACTGATGATAAAATTTAGTATAAAAATATATTTTTGAAATATATATCTGGCGGGAATGTCCACGTCCTTTAGAGGATATCAACTCTAATAATTTTGATATTTGCTTTATTTGGTGAAATTTTGGACAGAATGGCAGGTCAAGAAATTTTTACACCAATCTCATATATATATATATATATATATATATATATATATATATATATATATAAAACTTTAGTTAAAAATGACAGACAAGGTGTTGTGATTAACTTTATGTAATGTTAGAATTTTTCTCTTTTCCGTAGATATATTATAAAAATATATAGAAGAGAGCGTTTGGATAAATATAACGCTGGAACAATTTTTATATATGAAACAAATTTAAGATCAAAAGAAAAATTATATAAAAAATCCTAATCACAGCATCTTTTCTGACATTTTTAATGAAACTTACACAAAAAGAAGTATTACTATCTATCTATCTATCTATAAATTTCGATGTTCAAATCAGTTGTATGGCCATTTCTACATGAAATCCCTAAGTGAAATTTCCCGCATCATCGGTAACTTCTTTATTTCAAAATAAACCAAGATTTTTTTACCGGCGGCAGTTAAAAAAATATACATCACAGAAAAATTAAAAGGGTGGGATTAATAAGAAAGTAGACAGAAATCAAAGTCTATTTGTAGCTTTTGGGGAAAACTTACTTTTAAACTGAGTTAAGAGTTGTAAGTTAAAAGATAAAATTTAGCCTTGTCTGGCTCTAAGAAATGGAAGGGGAACGATAAAGGAAAGAAATAAGTAAAAGAAGTGGGAAGGGGTGGTTGACAAGTTTTGATTAAACAAAATTATAATACCTAACTTCCAATCTAGTATTGCGCTTAAGTTCGTGAAATCTAGGTATCAACTATGAAAGCACCTTAGAACAATTATCGGGAAAATATTCATAAAAGAGGCAAAGGAAAGCTACACTTAAGTTGTGGGAAAATGACTGAAGCTGATATGCCAGGTTAGGACTGATAAATTTGCCAATTCTTCTTTAGAGTTTTGTCAATATTCTCTAAACCCATAGCAAAAGCACCAAATCTGATGAAGTAGCAATATTTTATAAATAATAATTCCAGAATCATTTCAGCTTTTAGTCGTTTATCAACGTTTCCATCTACAGAACGATAAATATATTGTTATGAGTTTGAAGTTGGTACGTCCACTTTTTGGCATAAAATTTCGATACCTAATTTTAAAATGAAATTTTTAAAATGAAAAAAGATACTTGAAGATTTCATTTTAGATTTAATTAAAAGCTTAATGATTAAATTTATTATTTCCATTAAGTAAAAATTTCTGGTGTATTTTAGCGGCCATTTTCTTTTTGTAAACAAACAAAATTCATCGATTTTAAAAATATTTCAAAAGACACTTTACTTTTGTAAAATTAGAAAACTGAAAGTTAAATTAAGCTGATTTAAAAAAATATTACTTACTTATAGCATAAAATGTAATATACAACAAATTATTAACGATTAGTCGTGTTCATCTGATCGAACGTTTGACGGACTGTTTACTGATTAGGCGATGACAGGTTGTACGCATGACCAAAAACGACAATTTTCATAAATATAAGTGAAATGACAAAACTCTTAAATTATGTAACCGTTTCATAATAATGTTAATTTCAGTCTACCATCCATGAAAATAAAGTAAAAGTAAAATAAAATACAAATTATTTTAAAAATAGGGAAGCGTAACTAGGTTTATTAATCTTTGGAGTTTTGGACTCGTAAATTGCGTTTCCACTTAATTACTATATCACATCCAATAAATACTCAAATACAGAACTTTACACGATTTAAAACTATTATAAATTACATAATTAAAATGTAAAACAGAAAGAAAAATTCTTGTAAAAATTCATTAGTCATCAGAAAAATTTTATTACTTCAGACAATAATGTCTTTAATATTACTTATTTACAAAAACAATTAAAAGCTTTTCTAATTAAGTAATGTCATAGTTTTATTGGATTCATTATTTTTCAATTCAGAGCAGATTTTCAGTTAAATAGTACAAATTTGAAAAAAAAAACAAGGTGAATTAAAATCTACTTTTAACAAAAAAAATCATTTCAAGAAATTAAGTTTTGTGCGAAATTTAATGTAATTAATTAAGTGGTGGTGGTGGGGGGGAACACATTTATAAAAATTTACCAATATTTTCTGAAAAAAACATTTAAAAAATAATTTCATTCATTTGTGAATAAATTCTGAATATTTCATTAAAATTGGACATTTATTTGGTTTTTACAAGAATTTTCAAATAAATTTGTTTTCAACGGAATAAAGCGCAAAAACAAATCTATGTGAAACTTTGTAGAAGGCGATAATTTAAACAAAACAAGTATTTTAACCAAAACTTGGAACGTGTTAGAAAAAAGTAAAAAAATTAAAATAATAATTAAAAAATTCTTTGATCTTTCCTCTTAATAATAACATCAACATTTTGACGGTAAAACTTTATTTCCGTTTTCGTTGGCCTTTTGAATTACGCTAAGCTATTTTTCCCCCCGAATTAGTGGAGTTACCTATTTTGAAGTTGTTTCTGATTAACTCTGCATTAGCAACCTTGTTCATCAATATTTACTAAACTATCTGACGGACGACCACAATTAGGATCTATCAAAAGATAAAAAAAAGTACTTGTGAGCAGTGACGATTCTACGGTGGTGAGACAAAATTTTGGCTGACTCCTCGATTGCCCCCAACTATTATAAGCTACAAAAATTTATGAAACTTATCAGTCTCTGATTTTGATAAGTTCTAATCTACAGCACTTCCCTCTGCGTTTTCTTTTTCATTTAGTTTTTAAGGACACATACAGAGACCAGTTTCAAAGAAAAATAAACAAAATAAAACAACCAGATAGATAGAAACAGACATGTCGTTGGGGTTGGGAAGGGACTTAATAGTCATATTTTCATATCTGAAGGAAGACGTTAATTAGAAATAATATCCCCCACTTTATACGATGATGAGTGGGAGCGAAACCGGTTATATATACATATATATTGATTTAAAAGAAACAATTTTAATAATACAAGGTATAATGATGGATAAAATTAAAAAGAAAAAACGCTGACAGTAACTCATCGTTTACGATAAGACAGATACAGAGACAGAAAACCTAAGCAAGAGCCAACAACCGACCACGGTTTCGCCAAACGGCTTGTCAGGGAAATTGGCTCTTTAAGTGAGCAACCTATATTAATTCGCACTATGTTGAACTGGTTAAAAAGTGTTCTATAGTAAGCCTAGAGCTAATAATAATAATAATAATAATAATAACTATAGAACAAAACCAATAGTAAGAGAACTAACTTTATCAAAACTCGTATTCATCAAGCTATAATTTAAATCGTCTTGCATAATCCACCGAGAACGAACTCGTAGGGGAAATAAGGGGAAGCAAAAAAAGAAACAAACGAAGTACATCAACAAAATGTCAAGCACTCGTAAGAACGAAAAACCGTGGTCGGTTGTTGGCTCTTGCTTAGATTTTCTGTCTTTGTTTGCTCTACTTTTTTATTGAGCGCTTTAGTGTTAGGGTTTTCGTCTTGGGTTTTTTTTTTCTTTCTTACGAGTGCTTGACTTTTTGTTCATGTACTTTGTTTCTTTTTTTACTTCTCCTTCTTTTCCCTACGAGTTTGTTCTCGGTGGGTTATACAAGACGATTTAAATTATAGCTTAATTAATACTAGTTTTGGTAGAGTTAGTTCTCTTACTATTGGTATTGTTGTTCTATAGATAATATTATATATATATATATATATATATATATAGACGGATGTGAGTTGTGGTGCAGTGGATGTCGGCTCGGAGGTAGAAATCGGTGAGCCGAATTTCAATTCCAGTCGAACACTTTGCATTAATTTACTTAATGGCACCATTGGAAAAGGTATTAATCCGTCTCTTCCATCCAGTTATGGGTTAAATAACTGAGGTCAGTTGTTCATGCGATCTGTGGCAGACTTCTGCACCGATTGTTTGTTATCAGCAGTTCCAAAAAGTGTGGATGGTGCTACACATGCCTTCACCATTTTAAAAACAATACTTTGTGTGGTAGTCTAACTGATGTTAGACATTCTTACGTCGAAATCAACGGGAGAGTTCATAATATATATATATATATATATATATATATATATATAGTCATCTGCTGACAGATCTGTTTCGCTGTATCACAGCTCATCAGTACGATTAGATATACGATTGCTTTTAACCCAGGATTGAAAGCCGACAGAATTATCATCACTCGGCGATTCTACCCCTGAGCTATGGGTGCTCGGTAGAAGGAGGCAGACTTTTAGCGTATGATGTATCATAGGCCAGTAACCAGAGTGCTCTAATTCATTACTAAATGAGCGATGCGTAGATACTAGATATAGGCATAAAACTGGTTGTTTATATATATATATATATATATATATATATATATATATATATATGCTGGACTCTCTTATCGTAAACGATGAATTAGTGTCAACCGTGGATGATCCCTTCGTTTTACACCTACGCATGGAATTTCTATCCTGCATAGCAATCCAGCTACCGATCAACCTGTACTGAGATTTGTTCAAAGTTGCTTGTACGGCACAAAGCACACTCTCTCCATCAAAAGAGCATAGCCTATACAGGTACGCTGTGTGCCACACGTTAGCTGTTTGTAATGATCGCATGTTATACTATCACTGAATTTTACCTCCCAGGCGACTTAGATACATTAGGTTGTGCCTAGTAGCCCACACAATATATAAAAGGAGTTTTGATGTACAAGTTTGACATCTCTGGTACGAGCGCCTATGATGTCTTTTCTCAGGTTACCAAAAGCCCCCACGCACGATATTTAATTTCGTAATCCCAACTCAACATAATTAAACGGTATTTGAACCTAGTATAGAACAGGTCCGCCATTTGCTACTTTCAATGCTTGTATTCGATTTTTCATGGATTTAATCATGTTTTCCAGAATCAGTTTCATATTTTGCCACTCCTTTAGTTAGTCAGTTAAGTGCCATACATGAAACACGCTTAGGCGATAATGTCTCGAAAGAGACATGACTGACTGGGCAGATTATCCCGCAGTAGGTTGCCATTTCTTTTTGCGGTAGACTGGTTGCCAGCCAAGGATATAGAACCCAATCTGTCCTGTTAATTAACCCATAACTGGAAGGAAGAGACGGATTAATACCTTTCCCAAGGGTATTTGCGCGTAAGTGAATGCAAGGAATTCAACTGGAATTCGAACTCGTCTCCCCGATTTCTCTTTCCGAGCCGATATCCACTGCACCACAACGTACATCCTCAGTCAAATGCCATACGTGAAATACACTTGGGCGATCATGTCTCGAAAGAAACATCACTGACTGGGCAGAAGATTATCCCGCAGTAGGTTGCCATTGCTTTCTGCGGTAGACTGGCTGCCAGCCAAACTATAGAACCCACTCTGTCCTATTATTTAACCCATAACTGGAGGGAAAAGACGGATTAATACCTTTCCCAAGGGTATTTGAGCGTAAGTGAATGCAATGAATTCGACTTGAATTCGAACTCGGCTCACCGATTTACTTCTTTAAAGATTACCACTGACGTGATTTTGTTTCCGCGATCACGTGCTCTATTAATTTCATGTCAGGACTTGGGGCAACACCTGGAAGTGACTTTATTCCTTGCGGGTTCCTTCCAGGGCTTTGTTCTTAAACTCGTATGATATGGTGCTCCATCTTCTTGAAAAAGGTAGACATTCTTATCAATCTATTTGGTTTCAAATAATGCGAATTGTCCTTTCTCTAATATTTGACAGTATTTTGGACCATTCAACCGCTTTGATTTCCCTCTAAACTTGACAGACCCACAACATTACTTCAATCCCTCCATGTTTCATGGTCGCCTGCAAATATTCAGTATTCCAAGTCTCATTCTGGTTCCCCAAACATAAACCTGTCTTGAATTCGAATAATGGCAGAATTTACGTTCGTTATTAAAGTTAAGTGCCATACGTGATACACAATTTGGGCGATCATGTCTCTTTCTAGACATGACTGACTGGGCAGAAGATTATCCCACAAAAGGTTGCCATTGTTTACTGCAGTAGACTGGTTGCCAGCCAAGGCTATAGAATAGAGTCTGTCCTATTATTTAACCCATAAATGGAGGGATGAGACGGATTAATATCTTTCTCAGGGCTATTTGTGTGTAAGTGAATGCAAGGAATTCAACTGGAATTCGAACTTGACACCTCGATTTGTCGTTCGGAGTTGATATCCACTGCACCAAAACGCACATATTCATATTCCTTGCTCTCGAATTCTTTCGCCTGTTCTATATTTTCTCCTAATTCTTCTTTGATAGCCTAACTCTTTCAGAGTCGTTCTTACCGAATATGGCGATATTTCTATGCTGATAATATTAACCATTTCATGAAAAAACCCTATCAATATCTCTATTTAATTGCCACACTGATGCCATCGTATTATTTCCCCTTTTTGCAATTGACTAATTTTTTATCTTCCACGAATTGTCATTGAAAAGTATAAGTCAACTGTCGTTCATAGATGAGAGTAGCTTGATACTAACATGGTATTGTCTGAAAAAATTAAGAAAAGACGTTATTACACAATCCAAAATTGCTGTATTCAGTGCTGTATTCTTATAGCACACTGTATGTTGTTGTCATTTTAGACGGCATATCGATATAAATATTTTGCCGTCAATTTTGACGGCACAGACCCAATCGTCATAAAATAAATGCAAGCCACATTTATAGCACGCACTAATGCTTCTTCTTTTGCCAAGAAGGATCTTAGTGGTAAAAAATTGTTATTTCGAGGAAACGATATAAATAACAAGGTAAATTCCGAATGGAAAGATTTACACAACACGCAAAAGTACAAGTAACAGAGAGTTCATAAAATGGCAAGTCAAGATGTAATGTGATCGATACCGACTTGGCAGACCGGCTGCTGTCACTCTCTCACCGGCGTGACGTGGCTTCCATGGGCCTCTTCTACTCCGATGAACTTAGATCACTTGTGCCCCCTAGGTACGAATTTGCACGTGATACTAGATTAGCATCTACGTCCCACCCTTTTACAGTGAAACCGATAAAATGCAGCTGCAATTTCTACTCCAACAGCTTCTTTTCCCGCACTTCCGCCTGTGGAATTCCCTTCCACATACTTGCTTCCCCGACAGCTACAATTTCCAGGAGTTTAAATGTAAAGTCAACAGACACCTCCTAACACACTAACTAGCATCCATTTTCTCAAACACTCTTCCCATGTAGCCAACCCTCATTCTCGGTATTATTACCCGTCTATCACTATCCGTCTGACATTTCCTATATCTAACCACCCTTTCTCATCACTTTCCCTTATGTAACCCCCTGCGCAATAGTGGCAGTGGAATGCCTTGCTTGGAGTGAAATGATTAAAAAAACAAAAAAAAAACAAAGACGGAATGGGAGCGGAAGTTGAATTGACTCTTACTTCTTTACTTCGATACTGCTTAATCTCTTCGGCGAATCAACTGTCGGAGGTGATAGGATGTTCCATTATAACAAAAATAACGTATATTATATATGCGTGTCAATTGAAAATTCCGAAAAATAATATATGCACACTAAAGACTTGCCATGCTGATGCACACAAAACTATAGCGATTTTCTAAAAATTATCCTGAGCTCCTTCATAAGATCCAAAGAAGAATCAGCAATGCCATTGGTCCTGATCTGGCAACTCGGTTTAATATCTTTCTCGCCGCTGTAATGTTACCTTTCTCTGTTTTTTTCTATAAATACTTTGATGTTAATTGTTCGAATGTACTCTTCGTTATAATACCGCAATGTTTTAAATTTTAGCGCAGATTATACTGTCATCGAGTTATTATCTATTTACAGTTGAGCTGGCTACATGTAACAGAAAATGATGTGCTAACAGTATCTTTGTCTTACGCTTATCGCTGTTGGAACTTCCTTCCGACGCCATGATTGCCAGCCAACTTTCATCTCCGAAAATTTAACCGCAATGTCAATCGCTATCTACTGTCCTTATGATTACACATTTCCTTTCCGCTCATTATTAATGTTTCTATTCCTAATTCTCCCACACACTGTAACCCCCCCCCCCCACTTGCATCTTAGTGGCTTTACTGCCTGTCTTGGGGTGATACTGATGAAAAAATAACAAATTCTATAAATATGATTATTGATGCATAAAATATTCATTTGCAAATTATAGCTATTCTACAAGTCTCAGTATCAGTTCAGTTAGTTGAGTGCCATATGTGATACACGCTTTGGGCGATCATGTCTCTTTCTAGACATGACTGACTGGACAAAAGATTATCCCGCAGTAGGTTACTATCTCTTTTTGCGGTAGACTGGTTACCGACCAAGGCTATGGAACTCGATCTTTCCTATTATTTAACCATAACTGGAAGAAAGAGATGGATTAATACTTTTCCCAGTGGTATTTGTGCGTAAGTGAATGCAAGGAATTCAAGTGGATTTCGAACGCGGCTTCCCGATGTATCGTTCTGAGCCGATATCCACTGCACCACAACGCACATCCGTTCAGTTGCCTCCCTTTACAACAACTCTCGAAATTTTGTAGTTACGCATTGAATCCAGAAACCTATGGGTAATGTCAGTTGATTGAACCAACACGTTCATGCTCTGGACAATGTTTCCGTGAGGGCATCAGAGCACGAATTTTAATGACTTATAAATCTAATGTCTCAGTAACCGTTTTTTTTTTAACAGAGCTCACATCAAAATTTTCTTTTATTTAATTATTCTTCCCTCACAATCCATATGACTGGTTCTAATATTGTATTCGTTTCTAGGCTTGTGCGTGTGCATAAGTGAACGCAAAGATTCCAACTGGAATTCGTCTCCCCGTTTAGTCGTTCCAAGTCGATATCCCTTACACCACAAAACACGTCCCAGAAACTTCAGCAATATTTTCCTGGTGTTAAGTATCAGTTTTCTTTGCGTTTCCCTCCTCTGCAAAACCTCATCGTTGTTCACTTGTTCGGTTCATGCTATCCTCAGCGTAGAACCAAATTTCGGTTGCTTCAAGTTTTTCTTTCATCTTTAATGAGAATGTGCTGCATTCACTACCACATTGACGGACAGACATCACATATCAATCGGTCACTCTCTTCCTTGTTTCCAACGAAACCTTCCCGTTTCTGAATACTCTACTCAGCTTTTGCAATGCATCTTTGGCCATGCCAGTACATGCTTCGGATCTCAGTGTCCCTGTTAGGAAAATTCCCGTGTATGTAAATTTATGTACCTGCTGGGTTTTAGTATCACTGACCTGTAATATGTCTTTTGGTTTCCTCTTTTTATTGATGAGTCGGCTCGGAACGAGAAGTCGGGGAGCCGAGTTCGAAATCCAGTTGAATTTATTGCATTCACTTACGCGCAAATACCCTTGGGAAAGATATTAATCCGTCTCTTCCTTCCAGTTATGGGTTAAACAACAGGACAGATTGGGTTCTATAGCCTTGGCTGACAACTAGTCTACCGCAGAAAGCAATGGCAACCTACTGCGGGATAATCTTCTGCCCAATGAGTCTTTCGAGACATGATCGCCCAAGCGTGTTTAACGTATGGCACTTAACTGACTGACTGTTGTGGATTCCGGGAATGGGAACCGCACAAAATAAAATGAACAACAACCAGAATTAGAGATAGAAAAATAAGTATATTAACGTAAAGGATACAACTTGAACGCAGGTTAGTAATCCAAGAATACGAATTAGTACGAAGTATATATACAAGTATCTGAAGTAAATCCGTATTATGTTTAGTAAGTCCACGTCGGAAGCTGACGGGTGCTGTGTAATAATATTCTGAATGAGTGGAGCACAGAGCTACTATGAACTACCAATGCTGTATTCTCCGTAAAACCTCGGTATCTTCCGGTATCTGTCGGTATCTCAACTATGGCAAGGGTATATGTATACTTTAGACGAGTCTATGTTTCTGAATAAAGGGGAGACCCCACAGCAAGTACGCATTCATATTTCTTGTAGTTTATATGCAGTCCTTTTCGCTTTCTTTAGCTACCTTCTGTAGGAGATCTTGTAATTTCTTTTCTGTGCTTGCTATCAGCCCTGTATCTCTCATGCCCAGTGTTTTCAAACTAATTCGTCCTTGTGATGTGCTTTCTGAGTTGTTTTATTTTTGTTATTTCCTGAATCACAGTTGTCAACTTTCTCTTGTTGATATATGAACTGGACTCACAATCATCTGCAATTAACTGACAGCGAAATAGTAGATTTGATTAAGTGTATTCCGTTATCTGAATGCTCAATTTCTGGTTCAAATGTACAGTCCTCCTCTCTTTATTTGGCCTTCTACCTTACCATAGGATGTTCAGTTAATATTTTCGTGTGATATTATATAGACTCTAATGGTGGCTATGTTTTCTTGTTGCACCTTCTCCATGGTTTAGATTTTAAATTATTTTTCTTCTTCTCGAACTTATTGGCAGCCAAGGCTAGAAATCCTAATCTACGCAAACATTTAACCTATAAGTCGTGTAGGAAGATACGGATTATTGATTTTCCCAAGAGTATATGTGAGAAAGTGAACGCAACAGAGTAAACTTTCTCATTGACATGATGTAGCTTCCTCTCTCTCTCTCTCTCTCTCTCTCTCTCTCTCTCTCTCTCTCTCTCTCTCTCTTCTAAAAATATGTTCACGGCTTTTGTTTCGACAGTTGTAGCTACCGGGGGCCAACCCCCTGCACGAATTTACTCAAGCTACTAGACTGGCAATAAGTCACATCCATTTACAGAAAAAAAAAAAATACCGCGACTTCTATTCTATTAGTTTCTTTTATTGCACTTCCTGCATGTGGAACCCCCTTCCGTACACTTGCTTCCCTGATAGTTGCAATATCTCAGCGTATAAATGCAACGTCAATTGCCATCTCTTATCACTTTGATTCCCATCCTTCCCCCGACACTCCCTTTATCTTGTTCTTCTCCAATTCCGCTCTATTCTCATGCAGCTCTCTTCACTCTAGTGATTCCATCAGTCACTTACCCATTCTACGATACCCTCTTTAACCTGTTCCACTTTTTCTTCTCTCACTTCTTATGTAAACCCTGCGCACCAGTACCGGTAATGCATTGCTTGGAGTGAGACGATTATAAAAAAATATTAATTTGAACTCAGCTCAAACTTAAAGTTTAAAAACATATATTGCAATCTAAACTTATTTATAAATGGATCTTTGTGTGTGTGTCCGTGTGTGTGAGGTGCGTGTGAGTGTGTGTGTGTATGTGTGTGTATCCGTTACCTATAGACTCCGAAATGGCTGAACCGATTTTCTTGAAAGTTTACACAGTTGTACTATAAATGTCTGCGAGTGTTCTTAACTAGGTTTTGTGTCTAGGTATCCCCGATAAATATCGAAAATCGATAATCGAAAAAATCGGGTTATAGAAGGAGTGGTCCGATTTTAATCAAATTTGATACACTCATAGACAAAAACATAAGAAACGATATTCAGACGTTTCAAGGTTGCAGTTTTTACAATAGTGCAGAAAATTGATAATATATATATATATATATATATATAAGGCAAGATGTTTGTGTGTGTGTGTCTGTTTATCTGCCTGTATGTCTGTATTTTTTTCAGCCTTTTTATTTTAGTTTTTGCTTCGGGTTTGACTCTAAGTAGGTATAATTGTAGTTCTTAGTCTCAGCCATGATACCATTTACTCAGAGGACTTATTTAGCCTTCAAAATTCAGTTTACGACGAAAAACCTTATTTGATATCGATATTAGGAAATCAAAATTTGACTTACAGCCATTTATTTTTCTTTTAGTCTACTGTTTCACTTTGACTGGAAACAACTATTGCTTTTTAGTCTTTCGTACCAACGTCCAAAGATTCTGAGCTCCAGGACCATGGATTAGTTTTAAAGCTTTCATTACACCCGAGCATAGCCGGGCTATACTGCTAGTCGTCAATAAGACACCGGAATGTCTTTAGAGGGCGATACTGAATAAAAGAATATAACAAAAAAGAAAATACAAAAAAAAAACGTGAATGTAAAAAAAAAATGATGACTTAATATTTCTTAAAATCATCAAGAAAAATAAGGTTACAGTGGACTAGGTAAAATCGTATATCTGCATGTTCAATAGTCGGTGATGAGCGTTGTCCTGAAAAAGACAGTTTTGTAATAGGTGAAGAGCGTTGCCCTGAAAAAAAAGTTACTAACGAGTGTTGTCTTGAAAAAGCCAGTTTTCTAGTCGCTAAATATCGTTGTCCTGAAAAGGACAATTTCGTAGTAACTGAAGAGTGTTTTTCTGGGAAGCATAGTTTTGTAATAGTAGAAGAGCGTTGTCAGAAGAACAGATTTCGTACCCCAAACGTCAACTCTAGTCAATTTGAAATAATTTTTTCTAACGTTGTTTTTACATGTGAGCCCATGCCATCAAAAATGGCAGCAAAATATTTATATCGATATGGCATCGAAAATGACGACAACATACATATTGATGTACCTACAGTTGAGTCGTTTACAATAAGACATAAGAAAAAAATTGTCCAAAAGGGGAATATATATATATATATATATATACATATATATATTGTTAAAGAACAAACATGCAACAAGACCTTTCTAAAGCAGTAGTAAAATTTAATAACTGGTAGTAATAATAATGAACTAAGGGTACGCTGCCTTGCTGATGTTTATCTGTCCGTGATCATGACAGGAGGGAAATATCCTCTATTATAATAAGGACTGTTATATATATATATATATATATATATATATATAGATAGATAGATAGATAGATAGATAGATAGATATTCTCGCCACAATATTATATTCTCGCCACACACACACACACGTGTGTGTGTGTGTGTGTGTGTGTGTGTGTGTGTGTGTGTGTGTGTGTGTGGGTGTGTGTGTGGGTGTGTGTGTGGCGAGGATATAATATATATGGTGAGGGAGCGAAAAAGAGAGAGGTAAGTACAAACATGCATCTATCTATCTATCTATCTATCTATCTATATATATATATATATATATATATATATATATATATATATATATATATATATATATTAAAATGAACGCATATATACCACTGGAGTATAATATTAATCTTCTCTTGAGAAGAATTTTGATTGATGACGTTTTACCTGACAAAAGTTGTTCTTGTGCAAAACAATTAATGATAAGCAGATTTGGTATCGCAATACCCTCCGCAGCCCCCAAAGGTCAAATGTCGGGATTGAGACGGAGCAAAATCAATTGTTCGGAGAGGAGGGGGAAGGTGAAATCAAATGCTCTAATGTTTTGAAGATAGTTCATTCTATCTTTGTTTCAAAATATTCTCCCTGAAAATGGTTATGCTTAAATCTATAAACGTGCTGCATATAGTTTTGTGTTGATTTTAAATACAGAATTTGTTCTCTTCGCTTTTCGTCTTTACATTTTTTGGGGGAGGAAACCTGTTAATATTTTTCGATAATTTGACTTATGTAAAAGTTTTAAAGGCTTATATTTTGATGAAAACAAAAGGAAAATTAAGTTTTCTGATTTATACTGAAGCAACCGCTCTACAGAAGGATACTGAGAATATCATGGACCATAGATGTGACCAAAGATGAGGATGAAAAGGAAACTAATACTCAACATCAGAAAAAGACAGCTGAAGTTCCTGAGACATGTAATGAGGAAGAGAAGCTCAGGGAATCTGATACTCACAGGTCAGATAGAGAGAAAGAGAAACAGGGCAAAGCAACACGTGACATACTTCATTGGCTTGAGCAAATGAATGGTAGATCGGAGTTTCCGTTGTGTAACTGAAGAAAGCGGCTTAAGATTTGCAAGGTGTCGGGAGATGTGGAAGGCCATGATCGATTACGTCCTCCAGGGACACGGCACAAAGATGAAGAATGATTTTTGATAAATTATATAACTCATAAATTTCGTCAGACAAAACAATATTTAATGAAACAAAAAGAATCTATGAAGATGGACTATGAAAATCTGGCCACAAGAATATTTTAGAACACAATTCGCAACTAAACAGACAATTAAAAAAGAATGATAGAAAACGAAACGTTATCTGGTTCAATCCATCATTTAACTTAAAGAGTTAAAACAAAAATAAAACAAATATTCTTTAAACTGTTTGATAAACACTTTCCAAAAATCTCAGAACAAAACAAAATTTGCAATAAAAATATAATCAAACTGAGTTATAGTTGTACTAGTAATTTAGAAAATTTCATAAAGAACCAAGACGCCAGAAATTTAAATAGTAACGTACAAAACAAGATTATTAATAAGAAGTGTAACTGAAAGGACAAAAATAAATGAAAACTTCAAAAACTTTGTAATGCAAAAGAAGTCATTTAAAAAGCAAAAGTACATAACTGAAACTGTCAAAACAAAACATGTTTGGGATCAACCAAAGATATTTTAAGACCAGATGGTTTAATCACAGGTCTACATTTAAACTAGAAAACTTGAAAAAATTGCTAGCCACACATGAAAATTGAAATTAAAATATGGAAAAGACCCAGACATATCGAGGAGTATAGTGAAAACAGCCAAGCCTTACAACTGTAACAAAATATATAGACTGTGGCAGGAAGAAAAGTTAGCTATTATGTTATTCCCAAATGAATAACTGAATGAAAAAACACAAATTATGACAAAGTGTAACCATACAGAAAAATACCTATTAAGAATATACATGGATAAAAATGTATATATATATATATATATATATATATATATATATATATATACATACACACACACACACATATATATACAAAACACATACACACATAATATATTTTTTAAAGGCGAAAAGATAAACATCTAGTATTAATCAACTAAAAAATAAATAAAGAATAATAAATAAATGATATCTATAAGCATATATATATATATGAAATTATTTTTAACATCATTTTATATATATATATATATATATATTGTAACTAAGTTGTTGAACTCGTGGGTTTATTTACCTTTTTGTTCGTGCATTTACTTTTATAAAGAGTGCTCGATACAAATGTAGAGCGTTATACTGTAATGGTTGTTACAATGTTTTTAAATTCATAGTATCACTACACAAAAAATTTCTCATGTTTCGAAGCCAGGCCATTATGTTTTGGCTTCATCTTAAGATGAATTTTTTAGAAAAAATTTTTGTGTAGTCATACTATGAATTTAAAAACATTGTAACAACCATTACGGTATATATATATATACTAGCCGATGAGACATTTTGCTTTCAATGTCAAAATAAAATGTACACATTGTAGTAGATTGTAATTTGTACATGTTCTAAATTATAATTTATATTGAATATTCATAGCTCTTTCTATATTGAGCATTCTTTTAAATTAATGTTTTGAACGTTGTTAATATTTTCTTTGACCAAATGAATTTTTAAAACGTCGGAATAAAAATTAAGTATAAAGGCTCTTTTTTTTAGTCGCATTTGACACGTGTAATTTGATTTCTGTAACGTAATTTAGGAACCATCTTAGATCTTCGATGTTTTACGGAGCAAAATGTCAACAATCGGTCCCATTGGCCAAAAAATGCGAAAGGGAAAATTGCTGAACGAAAACTTAAACATTATGTGTCGACCTGGTTTCCCTGTAGATATGTCTCCCTAGAAAGTTTGAATGGCGTAGCTTAAAAAATGTAGGCGTGCATAGGGAACAGTCAAACACAGACTCACAGATTGCCTTTTATATACATTCGCACGCACACACACACACACACACACACACACACACACACTTATTTACTTACAGGTAATTAATTTTTGTTTAGGATATTTGACATCGTTACGTTTTACAATTATTTTAGCTTTTAATCAAATTTGAATTCTCATTACGATTTACCAAAAACGTACCCCCAATGAGGATCGAACTCAGTCGTAACACATCTATCAAGACCAGCTTGCTAACCATTACACTATGTCGAAGTACTCTATAGGGATTTACTAAGCGTAGTTTAAGTGTGTTAGATCATTGAATGTATGAATCACTCAGTGAGGATCAAATTCACTACTAAGTTGTAACTGTGCTATCAAGACAAGCTTGTTAACCATTACACCACATCGAAGCGCCCAAATTTAAATTTTGCCGAAAACTGGTAACAATTTATGAACCGCGAACACGCTGGCAAGAATTATGGCTATCTAACGAGCTTAATAAACTTTACTCCATGACATCTCACTTGTAAATATGCAAAATAAATATTTATTTCCATATCTATGTAATAGTAGATAAAGATGTTCAGCTTTTCTCAGTCAAATAATTTGGTCGGATTTATGAATGGAAGTGAGAGATATAATCACTAACTTTAATTTCCGCTGCTAACATTTAGTTAAAATATAAAATAGTTTTTACCAAGTCGATCAGAAAATCATGCATTCCATAAAGCATGTTAGATATTGTCTATCCGTTGGAATGCTAGATATTATTTTTGTGTCTGTAAACTTTTGTATATTTTTTAAAACTCTAATCTTGTGAAAGCTTCTTCAAGGCGAAACTTTACAACTGTTCTATACCCATAAGTGCGACAATCAAGATGCAATAAAAGACAAGTGATTATGAATTTGATTATCGATTCAACCTAAAGCTATTAAGAAAACGTTAAGTGGTTTTGAAGAATAAAAATACGATATTGTTTGACAATCTGGAAAATATATTCCTCGCCAATGGATTTCTTCCGGCTTTGATCTCAGCCCTCAAAAAAGAACATGAAAACGAATTCTTCAAAGGGACGGATAAAAATAACCGTTAATTTTTACACTCCCTATTTGCACAGATACAGCATGCCCCCCCACTCTGCACACACACGCAGAATTTTTAATATGCACAAAGATACTCACACACGTTTTTTCACTCACTCAGTCTTTTTCCATTTCTCTCTGACTCTTTCTGTTTTGCCATCACTCTCTTTCTCACACACATTCACACACACAAGCAAAAATCTATGCCTATTCTCACATACATATTCACAATCGTTCAGAAGGTTTTCTTTGAGAATTTTGCTCTCTTACTTTTATCTGATAATGTTTTATCTTTCCAAGATCGCCTTGAGATCTTCATCTTGTTCGGGGAATGTCTCAGGAGAATGACACAAGGAGAAAATACACACACATATACATACATACATACATACATACATAGACTATAGTATCCTTAGTAAAGATCTATCTATCTATCTATCTCTCTCTCTCTCTCTCTCTCTCTATATATATATATATATATATATATATATATATATATATAATGGTTGTTACAATATGAGAGGGATTGATCTTTTGCTATTTTCTATCTATCTATCTATCTATCTACCTATCTATCTACATCAATATATACGAGCAGCCATAGCTCAGAGGTGAAATCGCCGACTGGCGCCAATTCGGTCGGGTTTCAATCCTGGGTAAAAAAGCATTCGGATGTCTAACCGTACTGATAAGCTGTGATACAGCGAAAGAAATCTGTCTGCGGATGACTATATATATATATATATATATATATATATATATATATATATATAAAGCAGTGCTGAATAGAGCAATGAATATTTATTATTACGTTAGAACATGTTCAAACTCTGTAAGTAATGTGCCATACGTTATACACGCTTTGGGAAATCATGTCTCGAAAAGGACAGGACTGACTGGGCAGAAGATTACTCCGCAGTAGGTTGCCATTGCTTTTTACAGTAGACTTGTTGCCAGCCTAGGGTATAGAAACCAATCTGTCCTAGTATTTCGTCCATAACTGGAGGGTAAAGACAAATTAATATCTTACCAAACGGTATTTGTTCGTAAGTGAATGCAAGGAATTCAACTGGAATTCGAACTCTGATCCCCGATTTGTCGTTCTGAGTCGACATCCATTGCACCACAATGCATATTGAACAGTCTAAAAATAAATCAACAACAAACGCACTGTGAGCAGTCATCCAAGCCATCATGGTAACTGGTCATATCTGAGAAAATGGTAAGACATCATCTAGATGAAGATGCTATCGGCACCGGCTTAAGTTTATCAGATCCATATAGGTGTCAGTTTAAAATGTTGGAGTTATTTTTGCCGTAATCTGCATTACCATCACCATAAGAAAAAGAAAAATACACATAATAGGCTCTCTCAACACCGCCAATTGCTACGAAACCAAAACGTCTACCTGATACTTTGAGCCATGTTCTTAAATAGCCTGGACAGTCTGAGACTTTCATAAGCATATTGTACATAGAACGAAAACTTTTCAGAAATATCTGAATTGTCAGTTGCACGCAACCGCTTCCTAAGATCAGTAGCGAAAAATACTTTGAGCGACTAATGCTTAAGTATTTTGACAAAGATCATCCTTCTTTCGAAATGTCGCTAAAGAACCACAAATAAAGAGATGTCTCAAATAACAGAAGCCATATCACGTGAGGACTTCCAACAGCAGCAGCACCAACGAAAATGGGCAGCAAATGAAGAAAGAAAATAATGACATAATCATGACATCGGGTGACATTGTGCAATGGTTAACAAGCTTGTTTCGTTAGAATCATTACATTTTTTGAGCTAGTAGTAGCGTCAATTGACGCTGCTCTTTAAAATTAAATTTCTATGAATTTAATGTAAAATAATTTCCATAAACTTTTGTTGAAATCTAGAGAAATAAGTAAAATCGAAGCAATATAGCATTTATGTTAACTTGGGTTTGTGTTAATCTAAATGCACAGTTTGATGTTTTGTTTTAGGGTCATAGAGAAATGATAATATTTAAATTATTTCCTTATTTCAAAGTAGCTCCTTTATCGTGTGATCAAAATTTGCCGAAAACATAAATTAATTTTTTAGCTGATTTTTGTACGGCTGTCGGGCCAAGACCCTCGGAATAAAGCGAGGGTCACGGTGGTGCCCACAGCATTTTGATTAAGTCCGTTGCATTATTTTATTTTCGCATTTTTTCTCTCGAATTTATTTTTTGAGCTTCCGAAACGTTTTGTAGAAGAAAAAAAAATCAAAGCAAACAAATCACACTCTTCTGCTTGTATTGATGTTAATATTAACCCTTTGATTACAATTGAGTAGTGAGTTCGATCCTCACTGGGTGGTATCCCATACTTTCGGCCTTGTGCCACATCTAAGCTGCGCTTAGAAAATCTCCCGGGTACCTCGGCGTATTGTAATAGTCAGCAAGCTTATCTCGCTAGAACCTATTTCAACTGAGAAGGGAGTTTAATTCTCACTGGGTACCCCATATTTTTGGCCTTGTGCCACATCTATGCGGCGCTTAATAAATCAACTATACGTTTGTTTCTCTCTGGGTACTTCGTCGTGGTGTAATGGTTAGCATACCTGTCTCTCTAGAACCTGTTACAACAGAGTAGTGAGTTCGCTTCTCACTGGGTATCCCATACTTTCAGCTTTGTGTCGCATCTGAGCTGTGCTTAGAATATCAGCACAATCATGACGTTAATATTCAACACCACTTCGAATAAATGGTTCCGAATATTTTCAGTATTGAAAAGCGCGATAAAAAACTAGACTGGAGAAACCTGTTTTTGAGAAAAAGTGTTTTAAGATTTTATAATTTCAATCGAAAACAGTAATGGCTACTCGGTAAATGAATGAAAATGCTTCCTCGTAAGGAAATGGCTAACGTTAGCATAGCGTTATCTTCGGATATGTTAAAACATTCATATATACAATCCATCGTTAAAGAGGATCAAGAAGTGGTTGACTCATTGCATCGTCCTCTTGAGATCTTCTGTCATGCTTCATCATTAGGAGGGTCAGAGAAGACAACAAATAGTGTATTACTGCTACATCTGGAAGGCAGCTAGCCACTCCGCACTTTCCAACCTTGAACGGGCACAAAAGCTTTTACAGAGGAAGGTGACTTATTTTCCACCCAACAGCCGATGATGCAATGTCACATATCTATCGCTATTCGGTGTCTGTTTTAGGGTAAATGAGAATGTATTCTCACCAGTTGAGACTTTTACAGTCAAGCTACGTCCAAAGAGTTGAATCATCCCAATTCCTACCTTTTCCATTAAAAAAAGAAAAAAACTTTTGCACGATCTAAATCTAAACTTATTTATAAATGGAACTGTATCTGTGTGTGTTTGTGTCTGTGTGTGTGTGTATGTGTGTCTGTTACCTATAGACTGCGAAACGGTTGAACCAATTTCCTTGAAAATTTACACAGTTGTACTATAAGCGTCTGCGAGTGTTCTTAGCTAGGTTTTGTGTCGAGGTACCCTTGATGAATATCGAAAATCGATAATCGAAAAAGTCGGGTTATAGAAGGAGTGGTCCGATTTTAATCAAATTTGATACACTCATAGACAAAATATAAGAAAAGATATTCAGAAGTTTCAAGGTTGCAGTTCTTACAATAGTGCAGAAAGTCGATAGTACATATATATATATATAAAAGGCAAGATGTTTGTGTGTGTGTCTGTTTATCTGCCTGTATGTCTGTATTTTTTCAGCCCTTTTATTTTAGTTTTTGCTTCGGGTTTGGCTCTAAGTAGGTATAATTGTAGTTCTTAGTCTCAGCCATGATACCATTTACTTAGTGGACCTATTTAGCCTTCAAAATTCAGTTTACGACGAAAAAAAATTTGATATTGATACCAGGAAATCAAAATTTGACTTACATCCATTCATTTTTCTTTCAGTCTACGGTTTCGCTTTAACTGGAAACAACTATTGCTTTTTAGTCTTTCGCGCCAAAGTCCAAAGAGACTGAGCTTCTGGACCATGGATTAGTTTTAAAGCTTTCGTTACACCCGAGCAACGCCAGGTTATACTGCTGATTAAAATATAAAATCATCTTAATCAAAGGTTAGAAAATCAAATTTGCCTCCCCTATTTAGTCACTTAAATTGCATTCCTTTGTTCTTGGTAAAAAAAAAAATTGTTTAAATTTCAGAGATGAGGTATTCAAATTATTTACATTGTTCAGATTGTTGTCCTCATCTTCTTTGCCATATGCATGGCGTTTCGGCTGTTGCACGAGATCAGTCTAACCCATTGAGCGATTTAAAAGGTTCAGTTCAAAATTCCAATTACTTGAAGACGTTCGGGACATACAACGACCGAAACGTCATCGTAACAAAGATGGAGGATAACAGACAGAACTATGTAAAAAATCCTGTGTAATTGTGTTCTCTATTATTTTTCTCTGATGAAGCGTTAGGTCTAATATTTTCAAGATATTTTGCCTTTTTGTTTAGTATTCGTATCGGTTCGATTTGGATTGTTAATATATATATATATATATATATCCAAGTATTGTTGGAATAATATTCCTTGTCCAAAGAAACACTATTTTTTAAAAAGTGCTCAATACAAAAGTAGAGCTAATAATATTATTTATTCATAAATTATGAATGGATATGTTACAATATCACTACAAGCATTCATTTAAGAACAATCACATCACTTGACAAGACACAAAAGTGTCGAAACAAAATGGCTACTTTTGTAGTGATATTGTAACATATCCATGTTATAATTTATGAATAAATAATAATAATAATATATATATATATATATTATATATATATATATATATATATATATATATATTACAAAAGAAACAACCTACATTAAAAAGCAAATATATATATATATATGTGTGTGTGTGTGTGTGTGTGTGTGTGTGTGTGTGTGTGTGTGTGTGTGTGTGTGTGCAAAATATTTAGTGTGCTTACAAATTTATGAAAATATACACTACGGGCTATAATTATTAGGTCATCCCACTGTTTTAAAAAAATGATGTATTTCATATTATTTTTTAAATATTTATTGTCAATTAAATAATTGTAAATGAAAATAGAATGGTTCTTTTCTTAATGCTGCACAATAACACGCGGATCAAATGAATTTATAAATATTTAATAATTACCTATATTGCAGTTTCATCAATAAAAGAATGAAGAAAATTTAAAGTGATTCGGACGAGTTCAAATTTGCTTCCTTGCCTTGTAAAATTTTTCATAGTAATAATAACAAAAGAACCATTCTATTTTCATTTGGCAATAAGTACTACAAATAGTAGGAAATACAACATATCTTTTAAAAAATTGGGTTGGCCTAATAATTATGTACGGTAGCGTATATATTTAAAACATCCTTTTCCAATTGGGTATAGCTCTATGTCACTGTTTTGCGAAAGAATGCACTATGAATTTATTCGAATCCCAGTTTTGAAAAAATATCCATAATGTAACCAACAAAATTTTGTCAAACGCACTAACACTCAGTTCTTGATACTAACTGAGATATTCGAAAATTACTTCAACAAAAACAAAGAAAATTAATAATCTTACTGCAGTTGATAATTTTGATGCGAATCTTCAGCAACTTTCAAAAACTGGAAAAAAATATCTTTTTTAAATTCATAACAATTTTCGTTTATTAGTATCCTCCGCAGTTGACCTTGATTTCAGTTAGCCCGAAGAATACTTATGAGCGTTCTTAAATCTAAATATTTTGAAAAAATAACATAATTTTGACTTCCGTTTATTAATAACGTTAGAAAAATATAATCTTTATATTTGCCTTGATAAGTATTTGCAGCGCACGAAACGTGTTGGCAATTTTTTTTCCGCTCGGTATTAATGAAATTGTTTTCTTACATATTTTTAATAACATGTGAAATTTCTCTCTCTCTCTCTCTCTCTCTCTCTCTCTCTCTCTCTCTCTCTCTCTCTCAAACACACATAAATACACATATCTATATAGAAGGATAGAAAGATAGACGTACGAAAATATATTGAATCTATACAAACATTTTGCTTTAATATACGCATGCTTTAAATCTAAAGACAAATCCGCATAGTATCTGTATAATATGATGTGTGTGTGTGTGTGTTTCTCTTTTCCAGTCTTTTCACTCTTTTCTTTCTTTTGTTTTTTTTTCCTCAATTGGAGTAGATAGACTAAACTATCGCCCGGTTCACACTCCACCCACGTCTATTGAACAGGTGTAGAGGCTCATCCCTTCTTCCCTGTTTAGGATGTGGTTCCCGGGTTTCTCTTTTCCAATCTTTTCATTCTTACGTAGCCCCCTGCGCTTCAGTGGTATTACCGCCTTGCTGGGGGTGACATGATTAAAAAAAATGTTTCTATAAATGTATAGGGTGTATCAAAAATAAATTATCAAACTTTTGTGGGTGGGTGCTTCACACATAAAGCAGGACAAAAGTCCATATAAATTTATGATCATAAATTCTTACCGTTTAAGTAGATGACACTGTGTTGCCATGTAGACTAGGTTACATTTGACATTCGTGTACATTTGTCGACATTGTGTCTTCACTGTTTGACATGTATAGTTTTGAGTTAACTGTTTCCGTTTAACTATGGCAGAATATTCATATCGTTAGCAGGGAATGTGGCAATGTCTAAATGAGTCGGAATGGGAAAATGAATATGACAAAGGGTAAACGAGGTGAAAAGAAAGAGGGAATATTGCATTGTGTAAATAAGATTAAAGTAGTATGGAATGTGGCAACTTGTAAATAAGACGAAACGGTGAAGGATTATGGCAACGTGCAAATAGTAATGGAGAGGAGGCTGCACGGCTGCATCAGATTGCGTTTCCAGACTGATGGATATTTGAACTTGTTTTGGTGTCAAAACCCTCCCCCAAAGTTAACAGCGTCTACTTTAAGCTATTAACTTAATAACTAAAAACCGAAGTATTTGCTGATATATGTCTATATAGACTTTTGTCCTTGTTTTGATCTGAGTAACCCAACTTCAAGGCGTGTAAAAGTATTTTTGAAACATTATATATATATATATATATATATATATATATAAATTTGTAAAAGTATTTTTGATATATATATATATATATATATACACACACACATATATCTATATCTATATATATCTATATATATATATATATATACTTATATATATATATATATATATATATATATATATATATATATCTATGATGTATCAAAAAATACTTCTACAAACTTGTTATAAACTTTTGTAATTTAAAAACTTGCGCGTCCAAAACTTCCCTGCCACGTAAGCGTGAAAAAACACCGTTACGTGAGCGTTCTTAAAAAGAAAAGGTAAACGGTAAAATCAATTATTTAAAATCGCTTGAAGACACCACTTATGGTAGAAACCTAGGTCGCGTATTAATTTTTTTTTCAAATGGAAATATTCAAAAGTTATACAATATAATTTTATTGAACATTTTTAATACAAATATGCACTGATCTAGTTTTATTATGGCCAAAATCTAAGTTATTAAAGAATCCATATATTTTCAATCCTGGTTTAGGAAGCAACCGGAGTCTAAGCCGTACTGATGAGCTGTAATACAGCGAAACAGATCTGTCTGCGGATGACTATAGTATATATATATATATGGGGGTGATGGAGAGAGTCACTTGCTTACGTATGTATATGTATTTGGGCCTGACTCACCTTGGACAAACAGAAGGGAATAAATAGTATGTGTTTTATCCATATGTATTGATGCGTGCCTGTGTGTGTTCGTGTGAGTGTGTGTGAGAGGTGAGGAAATCGTGGTGGAGGGTCGTGCGTGCCGGTGCCTCACACACAGTGCCTATCACACTTCGCGATGTCACCCGAGGGGTTCGCATGATGGGCACAGTGTCCCCGTGGCTGTGAGCCGATGGGAATTAGAGTACAACTTGAGCAACCCAGGATCCGTAGAGAAACATAGACGTATGTTACGATAGAAGATAATACGTTTAGTCCACTGATTTATTGAGACGTTAACATGGATTGGAAGAGGTGCTGAGGTTGGCGGCGGTCTGACTTCTAATTGCATAAAGGCGATCGGCAGGTCAACGAAGATATGTTTGGTGGTGGTAGGTTGGTTGGCTCAGTGGCTGGGGTTGTTAAGTAGTGCCTTCCGAAGCAGGAGAGTAAAAGATGAAAGTGAATTAACTGATAGTGAAATTTGGTTTCCACAGAGATATCCACACCCTTTGCTTGTTCGTTGCGATTGATTAATCATTAGGGAACTGCTTCGGCGCATGCGTAGCAGTTTTATACCATTTTAAGCAACCTTGTCGGTGTATTATATCCATTTAAAAAAAAAAGTGAATGAGTTAGCGAGTGAGGAAGTAAAAAAAACGGAAAATAAAGGAAATGCGTTGGAAGTGTGAAGGTTTGTGAAAGAAAGAAAGATTTAAAGAAAGACAAAAAGAAAGAAAGAAATTGAGATTATGAAGTGTGTTAAAGAGAAATGTTTGAAAGAAATAAATAAAAATGGCCTGGTTGAATCGTGTAAAAAAAAGAGTGTTCTGAATAGAAAGAAAGAAAGAAAGAAAGAAAGAAAGAAAGAAAGAAAGAAAGAATGAGAGAAAGAAAGAAAAACAAAGAAATTAAGAAGAAGTGCTTGAAAGAGAAAAATGGTCTGAATGAATCGTGTAAAAAACGAGGGTTCTGGATAAAAAGTAAAGAAAGAAGGAAAGAAAAGAAGAATGAAAAATATTTAAAGAAAGAAAAACAAAGAAATTAAGATGAAGTGTGTGAAAGAGAAAAGTTTGAAAGAAAGAAATAAAAATGGTCTGAATGAATCGTGTAAAAAGGAATGTTCTGAATAGAAAGAAAGAAAGAAAGAAAGAAAGAAAGAAAGAAAGAAAGAAAGAAAAATATTTAAAGAAAGAAAACAAAAATTGAGATGATGGGGCGTATAAACGACAAACGATTTTAAAGTAAGCATAAAAACGGTCTGAACGAATCGAGTGAAAAAAAGGCTTCTGAAAAGAACGGAAAAAAAAAGAAACGAACAATAAAAACAAACAAAAAAGGGAAAAAATGTAGAAATGAGAATAGAAGGAAATCAAGAACCAAAGCAAAATGAGATTTTAAGTAAATAAATAAGGTTTTTTGCGATTAGTGCATGAAATAAAAATGGAGAAATATGGAAATAAAGAAAACTAGATAGTAAAAAGAAAGTAATTTGAGAATAAATGGAAAATAGCAGGAGAGAAAGAAAATTGAAAAAAAAAATAGAGAATTTAATAACAGAACGTGAAGTGAAAAATAAGGAAAATAGATATAATTAAAAAAGAAATAAAAGTGAAAAAAGAAAAATAAATAGAAAGAAAGAAGAAATAGAATTGAAAATAAAAGACGTTAAAACACCAAATCCATGCAACAAAGAAATAGATAATAAACATCATTAGAAACAGAGAGACAACGAAAACAAGAAAGAGTGAGAAAAGATTGTTCAGGGAAAAATTAAACAAAAAAAAAAAAAAAAAAGAAATGAAAACTGAACTAAAGGTTTAAATATAATATATCCTAAGATACAGGGTTTCCAAAGTAATTACATAAAATTTGCATTTTATTAAACTGCAGGGAATAGAAGACAATGTCTTTTCGAGCATCGTCTCTCTAACTGAATATCGTATTAAATGGATTCTTTGGATCCCTCAACCTCTAATAATTACCAATGATTGTGTCTTTTGCGGAACATTCGGCAGAAAAATTTTATGCCTTCGCTTTGAACGCTCTATTAGCAGTCTTCCGGGGAATTAAAAGGGCGCCATTTTGATTTTAATAAAGTCCGGCCGTGTCATATATCAACTTAACAGAGTTGTTAATGAGGCTCATATATTTCAATGCTGCAACAAACAAGTTTATTTGGCCACCACCCGAACTAAGAAATCGTGCATTTGATTATTCAACTCTATGGAGAAGAGATTTTTGCTACTGTAATAACACCAATACTTATTCGAAACAACCTGAGTAAACATCGGTAAATTGCTGCTTTTTTTAAAAACAAATATCCTTACGGATGTTTTTTTTTATTTTTTGCTTTATGAATTGACATAAATTAATTAGTTTACTTTTCAGAGAGCGCATACATGTGCCCATTGATGAAATGGCATATAATATTTTGAAAAATGTATACATTTTTTAACTAAAATCACCAGATAAAAGATCCAATAAATAGCCACTCACTGTACAGGATTGGTTACTGAATGAGGTTTGTAATATGAATGTAATAAGATATAAAAAGAAGATAATTTTACGAAGACAAAGAGCAGAGATGACGATACTGACCCTTGAAACCGGGCCACTAAACTATCGCCCGGTTCACACTCCACCCTCGTCTTTTGAACAGGTGAAGAGTCTCATCCTTTGTTCCCTGTTTCCGGCCTTCTTTTTCGCAATCTTTTCACTCTTACGTAGCCCCCTGTACATCAGTGGCGTTACCGTCTTGCTCGGGGTGATATGATTAAAAGAAAAGTACATACTTGGGAGTCTGTACAAAGTAGCAACCATTCTTCTTCTTCTATCAGGACGTAGGCGATCAGAGCTTTCTACATCTCCTTATCCCTGGTGGCTCTTAGCAGGCTTTCTCTTGTTACACCACGCAACCTCCGTTCTATCATCCACCTATTCAGGCCCTTCAAATATTTTATCCGCTGCTTTCTCCTATCTCTCTTTCTCTCTTTCTCTCTGTATGACCTGTATGAGTATCAGGTTCTCCAAGCTCTCCTTCCTCATTTCCTGATGCTCAGTATAAATTTCTTTTTCGTTTCCATCCTTTTTAAAATCTCATCATTGATCACATGCTCGATCTATGATATCCGCAGCATCCTTCTGTAGAACCACATTTCAGTTGCTTCAAGTTTTTCCTTCATCTTTGATGATATGTCCAGAATTCACTGCCATATTGAAGAACTGACATCACATATCTTAATACTCTACTCACCTTCTGGAATGCGTTCTTTGTCATGTCAATTCACCTTCGGATCTCTGTGTCGCACTATCCATATTCTGTTAGAACACTTCCCAGATATTTAAATGTTTGTACCTGCTTGAGTTTAGTATCCTCCGCCTGTAGTTGTCATTTTGGGTTCCTCTTTTTACTGATGACCATGCATTCGGTTTTCTTTCAGTTTATTTGTAGTTTTTCTTGTCACTCTCTTCAGCTACCTTCTGTAGAAGGTCTTGTAGTTTCCTTTCCGTGTCTGCTATCAGCACTGTATCATCTCTGTACCTTATGTTGTTCAGATTGTGGCCTCCGATGACGAATTCTGCCATAACATCTAGGGTCCTCAGAATAGTATCGCTGTACAAGTTGAAAAGATCCGGTGAAAAGACACATCATTGTCTTACGCCCCTTTCTATCTGTGTATATCTGATGAATTTGTTAACTGTCTATGCAGGCGGTTTGATGCCAGTAGAAAATCTTGATTACTCTTATGTCTTTCCCATGTATGTCGAGGCTGCTGGGCATGTCCATACGGAGGTGGTTCCACGCTTCTCAAAACCATCAATCTTCCGATCAGTCCTTAATGCCGGATGTAGTTTATCGTTATACACAAAAATAAACTAAAGAATTTTATTAACAATTCAGGGATTGATTTGATACATTGTTTGTTATGAACAGGACCCTTTTTATAAATGATAAAAAATTAAGAATTATTTAACTTTATAAATATGGTATTTAAAAGAGAGATGTCTGACGTATCCTAATTTACAAAATATATCCTTATCGAATTATTCCCGTTTTTCTTTTGGTTTTCCCACTCATTATTTTTAGATCCTGATATATATGTTTACAATCTGTTAACAAGTGTTGACTTCTTCATTAATTTCATCTGCTTGTTATATTAAATTTCTCTTAGGAATTTTCCCATCGCTAAAAAGGTTACTTTACTTATAAAACACTTTCGATCGTAACAGTAGTTTTTATTAAAGATCTTGAAACCATTCATTCAGTTAAGTGCTAGACGTGATACACGCTTGGGCGATCATGTTTCGAAAGAGACATAAGTGATTGGGTAGAAGATTTTCCCGCAGTAGGTTGCCATTACTTTCTTGGGTAGACTGGTTGCCAACAAAAGCTATATAACCTAGGCTGTTCTACTATTTGACCCATAGCTAGAGACTGAAGAGACGGATTAATACCTTTCCCAATGGTATTTGCGCGTATGTGAATGTAACGAATTCAACTGGAACTCTAACTCGGCTCCCCGATATCTCCTGCACTATACCACACATCTGGAAGTAATTAATAATTCATTAATTCCTAAAGATTTGTTCATGCAAATGTCAGATCAAAAATTCTATATGGATATTTCCAGATCATGATTACAATCTGTCCTTGATTAGTTTTTTTATCGCCAAAGCAGACACGTTTTTCTTTTATGCATCTTTTCCCTTAAGGACATGGGCGATCATGGCTCTTCTCAACATCCTATCTTCTGTAACTCTATGCATTTTCCCCTTACTCTCCTTTCTAGTTCATGCCTTACCACCCATTTGTACATGCTCATTAGGTAAGTTTACTCGCTCTCGTTCTCTCTCCATGTTTGCATTCAGTAAGTCCTGTGAGCATTAAATTCTCTAAACCTTCTCTCTTTTTCACACACCCAGGAATTTCAATTGTCGCTTTCTGATTCTAACTGCAATTTCCTTTATGCTCCTATCTTTGTTAACATGTTATACTCAGCATCCTTCTGTAGAATCAAATCTAAAATACTTCATGTCTTCCCTTTATCTCTTGTTGACGGTAATGGTTTCCAGGTATGATTGATTTGATTTGCTCGTTTGGGATTTTCGAGTATCTCTGACGTACTTGTGCTTGATTAATTTAAACATTGGATATAAATCATCTGCAAAAGAGTAACATATTAAATAAAGAAACGTGAATAACCTTCGATTCAGCAGAGAATATTCGGTTGGCGAGAGAGACTTTAATTTTTTATGCGTTCGTAACGTCCCCACCACCACCATACAAGCGATCAGAAAGAGACTAGAACAGGTAGAAATTCACGGAAGATGAAATCACAGAATTCAATGCGTGCGTTAAGAATTCTGAGGAAATTATTTCGAATTTGAAAAGACTTACAATCAATGTGTCTCCAGCACTAACCTCAATATATCTCGAATGTCCAAGCTGCATGCACCCTGGTCGGGGTTGAGACGGCTTTCTCCCCGATGGAGAAAGTTTCATTGGGATTTGTTTAAGGGCAGGGTCCCAAGTCCTGCCTCTTTTATTTAACCCATAACTGAAGGGAAGGGACGGATTAATACATTTCACAAGGGTACCAGTGCGCAAGTGAAAGCAGTGTGTTCGACTGGAATTCGAACTCGGCTCACCGATTTCTCTTTCCGAGCCGATATCCTTTTCACCACAACGCACATTCGTCAATCAACGCTTACAGCACCTGGTATTCTCAAGCGGTCACGCATCTAAGTACTGACCAGGCTTACTTTTTTTTTAATCATTTCCCCCCCCAAGCAAGGCTAGACGAACACTAGAGTACAGGGAGTTACAGTGATAGAAACGATTGGGTACAGAGGGTATTGAAAGAATAAAAGATGATGGGGATTTAAGAAGATAAATAATGACAAGTGACATTGCATTTAAATTTTGGAGATTGCTGCGATCAGTAAAGCAAATAAACGGAAGAGAATTCAACACGCGGAAAGTGCGAGCAAAAAAAGCTATTTCAGTAGAAGTGGTGGTTATATTAAACTATTTCAAGAGTAAAGGGGCGGGACCTAGATGCCACTCTAGTAGCACGCTTCAATTCATGTGGACTGGGCACCAGGTAAAATAACTTAAAGCAATTTCAATGAAAATAGATATTTGTCTATATTTCTGAGATGCGTTAGTATTTATATTATTCGGACTATTGTCCTCATCTTTGTTGCCAATTTTACGACATTTCGGCTGTTGCACGCTGCGGCCTTCTTCAGATACTAGGAATTTTGAGCAGAACTCTTTATTACAATCACTGGGGTATATCATCTCCATCCCTTTTGCTTAGAGCCTTTTTTATGATATACCTCAAGGATTGTAATAAAGGGTGCTGTTCGAAATTCCTAGCACCTGAAGAAGACCACAGCGTGCAACGGCCAAAACGTCGTACAGTTGGCAACAAAGATGAAAACAATAGTTCGTATAATGAAAATACTGTAAATGAAAATAGATGTTTAAAACTCAAAATATTTGTCGTTTAAAATATAAATTGATCACTCAGTTCAGATCAGATAATCAATTCTCTTTTTTATGTGTACAATAATTTATTCTATTTATTCTATAGTAGATAGTAAATTCCACCAGATGCAATTGACATTGTCTTTGTTGTGACAATGGAAAAATCTTCGAACCGGCCTACGATTTTAGAAGGTGAAAAGATCGTGATAAGTTCAAATAAATAATTTTAAAGAACATTATTAAAGAATCTCATGTGCAATTATGTAAATGATAATAAAGACTAAAGACAATATCCACCTCATATTTTACGCTGTGGCTGAACAAGTTTAATAAATAAATAAACAAGTGTCTTGGGATTTTGATGGCCTAGTAGAACATAAAGTAAAATTAAAAGGAAATGTTCTAAAAAACACATTTGTTGAATACTGCGATTTTTTTTTTTTTTTTTTTGCTTAGTTTAGGATAATAAATTTTAAAATATATGAAAACTTTGTAGTTAATTTAATATCGATTTTTTAAAAAACTTATATCTTTAATACAAGGTCCTTTCAAAATGTAGGCCATCACGGATCTTCACAGTCTTTTACTTTATCTATGAATTGATATCTAATTTTTGGGAAATATTAAGCAGTGACTTGCCCTTCTCGTGGTTTTGTATTCAGAGCTATATTTCTTCTAGATTGGCAGTCATCCAAGTCTGAAAATCACTGTCAGCTCTACTATTTAGCCGATAGCTTGTGGGGAATAGTCTGTTTAATGTTTTTACAGGTCGGAAATTGAACTGAATGCACGTTCCAGGGCAATGGACTGCAGATCAGTTGCTCCAAAACATTGCATTTGGGATGCATTTCCGGAATGAAAATTTGATAGCGTCTCACCAGATGTTATGTGATAAAAAGTACATATAAAACAAATTAGAGAGAGAGAGAGAGAGAGAGAGAGAAAGAGAGAGAAAGAAAAAGATAGATAGATAAATATAATGAAGAGCAGATTCGATGTCAGAACAATTTCATTGACAACTCTCTCCACTAATTTGCGGACCCTAGTTGCTATTTCCTTAATACTTGATATAATACAAATATATCCCAATGATAAAATCTGTCAATAAATATTTATAAATATTTATACAGGGACTCATGCATGCAATTACAAGTAATCCATAATAATATGTTAAGTTTTGAAAGCATATTTATTTTTAGCATATGAATCTTTTTAAAAATGTTTCTAGATTTTTTATTGTCTTTCAGTCATTCCACCTTACCTGCTATCCTTTTCCATCGCATTTATGAGGCTCGCCACACTGTTTGGGAATTACTACACACTAACATCTTTTTTTTTAATCGTATCACCCCAAGCAAGGTGGTATTGCCACTGATGTACAGGGTCTACATAAGGGAGTAAAAGTTTTAGGAAAAAGGAGAGTGAAGACAAAGACGAACCAGCTACAGGGGGCGAAAAAGAAAGAGCAAGAGAAGAATGCGAACACAAGAGTAAAAACAGTTAGAAAGGCAGAGAGAAGGGAAAAGAACAAGATATACAGGGTGATACAGAAAGGATTGGAGTCAAGTGTATAAGAGATGGTTAATGGCTTTGCATTTAAATTCCTAAAGGTTGTAGCCGTCAGGAAAGCAAGTATATAGAAGGAAGTTCCACATGCGAGAAGCGCGAGAAAAGTAGCTCCTGTAGTAGATGCATTTCGTTGATCCAACTGTAAAAGGGCGAGAACTTGTTGCCAGTCTGGTTGCCCGAGTAAGTTCTTGTGAAGGAGACACCAGTGACCTACATTCGTCAGAGCAAGAAGCCATGAAAATATTTATAGCAAAGACAGAGGAAAGCCACATCCCGCCGGGGAGAAAGTGGTTGGAGTCGTGCTGCGAGGTTGGGACATATCACATTACAGATTCTCCTTTGGAGCCTGTCGATAACACTGAGACGAACAGCAGGGGCGTCTGACTATATATGACAACAGTATTCCATGCAAGGTCGGATAGTTGATTTGTATATGTGCAAAACAGATTCAGACGGAAAAACTTCCTGGCCCGACACAGTGACCTAATCTTCCTAGCAGTGGATTTAGCTTTTGATTCAATGTAGTGATTCTACTTGGGGTCGGAAGATAAGGTAAGGCCGAGGAGGCGCAGGGGAGACAAACTTGGTTCATGCTTATGGGTGGCAGGAATGATTGCCTGAAAAAAAAAAAAACCTTCCCTATCTCTCCTTTTGGCATTGTGCCCCATTTTTGTATTTTTCAAAATAAACATAATTTTCTTCTGTATCTAGACTATATTAATTTAGTACTAGATTGTCGAAAAGGTCTCATCCTTTTACAGTTAAAATGTCTAGATGTAACCATAAGTTCTATGCTAATAGTTTTTTTTTTCGTCTAATTTCTCGCTTTCAAACTCTAGCTCCCAAGTCAACATTGATGTTAAAAAATTTAATTGTATTATTAATTATTACCATTTATCTTTTTAATTCCTGATCTTTTATTTTTCCATCTCCGTATTATCTAATCTCATATTCTCTAACCATTGTATCATCGTGGCTTTATTATCTTGCTTGAGTTGAAATGATTAAAAACTGAGCAGCAGTAAATAAACACTGCACAATATATACTTACCATTTCTCAGCTTAACAACAACAATCTACCATCGTAGAGTAAATAAAGTGTTCAGTTCGAAATTCTCTGAGGATTATTCCGATCAACAGGCACCTGAGGAAGACCAGACGAAACGTTATAATATTAAAAACAAAGCTAAAGACAATATTCTGGGTGTCAGTTAGTCAGTTAAGTACTATACGTGATACACGCTTGGGTGATCATGTCTCGAAAGAGACATGACTGACTGGGCAGAAGATTATCAAGCAATAGGTTGACATTACTTTATGCAGTAGACTGATTGCCTAATAAAGCTATAGAATCCAATCTGTCGTTTTATTTAATCCATAACAGGAGGAAAGAGGCGGATTAATATATTTACCAAGGGTATTTCTGCGTAAGTGAATGCAAAGAATTCAAGTGGAATTCGAACTCGGCTCCCAGATTTCTCGTTCCGAGCCGATAACCACTGCACCACAACACACATCAACTGCCTACAGATAATGTAAATAAGGAAAAAACAATGTTATGTATTTTAAGCTTCAAACGAATCAGCGTATCGAAACGAAAAGTACGGATCTGACTGTTATGAATAATGGAAAACACTACCAAATCATAGCTGCCTATTCCAGTCAGTCACATGGTAAAGGTGAATGATCGTGGGTTTGTGGGTAATTATAAAGGTTTTGTTCGTTACATGCAAAAAGTGTTGAAACCAATAAAATGTAAAGGCAAATACTACTTCACAAGCTTCTTTTCTCGCACTTCCCGCCGGTGGAATTCCCTTCCGTTTACTTGCTTCTCCGACAGCTACAATCTCCAAGAATTTAAATGTAAAGTCAATAGCCATCTCCTATCTTACTAACTTGCATCCTCTCTCTCATGCTCCTTCCTCTGTCCACTCCACTCTCATCAGTATTCTCATCCTTCACTTACCCACTTTCTGACACCCCCTATAACCTGTCACGCTTTCTCATAACTTTCTTCATATGTAATCTCCTGCGCACCAGAGGTAGTAAACTGCCTTGCTTGGGGTGATATTATTTTAAAAAAAAGAAAAAAATAATCCCCAAAATCACTGAGTAAATGAAATTTTTCAACGATCTTTGCAGGTATCGGACACAGAAACATCACCAATCGCAGATGAACAGATGTCTCCTCAGAGAAATCCCGTGCATTAAGCGCCTATTGAGACTTAAACTAAGACCAGATCTCGAGTGCAACTCGGGGATATGATCACTCGCTAAAGAACCTGGGAAAATGTCGGTTCCCTGTACCGCTCCATCAAGTACCTTTACTCCTCCTGCTACCTTCACAAGACACAAACTAGGCAGAAAAAACGAGTACTGGTGCCATATATGGACAAAACTATCAAGTCTTCAGTTTCCAGTTTCGATAGAATCCAAAAGCGTTCCCGCATCTTTCTGGGGGACATCATTTTTCACTTTCCAACCCCTTTCTTTCTCACAGATGAGTCGTCCTTAACCTATCACTGCTTTATCGCTATTTCCACCAGTCCTAACTTTCACGGATAATACCACGCACTTTATAGCGAACCACCCAAATTTCATTCGTATTTATTTGCTGAGATGTAAGTTACACTCAAGCAGTTTCCTTCTTTTGCCTTGTGAAATCGACTCTCAAGAAGTTGCTTTCTTTGTTTAATATAATCTTAACCCGTTCAAGTTTAGGGTGAAATGTTATCTTTCACACGTCGTATCCACGGAGCTCCTCGGATAAACGAAATTGCTTTTAACCTTGGTTAAAATACCAAGAAAACTTATTGAGCATTCAAGACAATTGCTGATATTTGACTTCCTGGGGTTGTCATGAATATTTTTTTGAACAAGGAGACATAAGTTGTGAGATTTCAAACCAAGGCAGTGTTGAGTGTTAGGAGAATACTAATAAGTTACTGGAAAGTTAGGGAGATGTTCTCTCATTCGATGCACAACTTGCCTAGAATTTCTCACTGAAACCAAGTAGTGTCTCTGATATCTATCTATATATATATATACAGAAAAAACCTGAACACAATCTGAAGATGCATCATGACTGAAAGCCGGGTAGCTTGGTGTGACAGCATATTTATGTGATTATCGAAGTTTTATTTGAAAAAATATTCGTATTTGCCATTGTAAATATATGATTCTATTTACATCGAGGCCTCTGGCTGGATCAGTTTTAAAATTAATAAGATTAATATTAATTCTATCCTCCTTGGGATTTTATCTACATGACACATTCTGTTTGGACATATATATATATATATATATATATATATATAATTGTGTATTTGATACCCATTTTTCTTTTATACAAGTTTCATAAAAAAAGACTGACAAGGTATGCGGTGTAGTTTTATGTAGCTGTTCTTGGTTTTTTTTATTTATAGACAAAAAATGTGTAAAAATTGCTTGAATGTTCCGTATGTGAACGCACATTCGGCTATTATTTAGTCAGTATCAAGGATATATTTGAACTGAATTTGTAAATTGCTATGTATATATGTATCTATACTTATGGAATATAATTTTTTTAAGACACAGAACGTTTTTGGCCCATTCATAGCTGATTTTTTTAAGTGTTTTATTTTTTAAAACTTTCTGTTACACGTAAATAAGGCTATTATAGTTGTATTTTCTACATTTATGTTGTGGATGGAGTTTGATACTTTCGTGCGTGTTTAAATAAAACCTAACTGACCTTTGGTCAGAGATAAGTAACGTAACGCTTCTTGATACATACTGGTATGTCCAATACATACATACATACATACATACATACATACATACATATATATATATATATATATATATATATATATATATGAGAAATGAATTCAGTTCTTTCAGTGACAGGCGTGTATGTATGCACTGCTTATATACAACACGTTAAATTTTCCTTTCACCGATTCCATGCGCCTATAGTTTAGGGGCGTAGAGACTCCGACTGACACTAAATCGGTCGAGTTTCGATACTGGGCAGAAGCTAATGGATGTATCTAGGCATACTGTGATACAGCGAAACAGGCTTGTATATGGATGACTTATATATATATATATATATATATAATTTTTTTATAATCGTGTCGCCCTGACCAAGGCATTATACTGCCACTGCTGTGCAGAGGGTTACATAGGAGGAAATCTATGAGAAAGCGTGACAGGTTACAGGAGGTGTCAGGAATAGAGTAAGAGAAAGATAAGAATGCTTATATATATATATATATATATATATATATATATATATATATATTGGAGTAGATAGACTAATTGGAGTAGATAGACATAACTGGAGTAGATAGAGTAAACTATCACCCGGTTCACACTCCACCCACGTCTATTGAACAGGTGTAGAGGCTCATCCCTTGTTCCCTGTTTAGGAGGTGGTTTCTGGCTTTCTCTTTTTCAATCTTTTCACTCTTACGTAGCCACCTGCACATCAGTGGCGTTACCGCCTTGCTTGGGGTGATATGATTAAAAAAATATATACATATTACATAATCTTCCTGTAAAAGAAGGATAACAATAATGGAAGTATTATTAATAAAAAAAAAGAAAAAGCCAACAATCAATAATATCAACTATCACAAAACAATTTATATATTCAGTAAAAGTAAATTAAAATCTATATATCAGTGTTCTCGAAAGGCTCCAAAGGAGAATCTGTGATAGGTCCCGACTTGGCGGCACGACACCAGCCACATTCAGACCGGGAGGATGTGGCTTTCCTCTGTCTATTTCTATGGCTTCAGCATCGACGAACTTAAGTCACTGGTGCTCCTGCCACAAGAATTTACTCGTGCAACCAGACTGGCAACAAGGTCCCACCCATTTACAGTTAGATCAACCAAATGCAACCGACAATTCTACTCCCTCAGTTTCTTTTCTCGCACTTCCCACCTGTGGACCTCCCTTCCATATACTTGCTTTCTGACGGCTGCAACCTCCAGGAACTTAAAGGCAATGTCAATAACCATCTCCTATCCACGTCACTCAAGTTCATTCTACATCATCCTGTATACCTTGTTCTTTTCCTTTCTCTCTACCTTCGCAACTGTCTTCACACCTGTGTTTCAATCCTTCTCTTGTCCTTTTTCAGACATCCCCTGTAACTGGTTCGTCTTTCTCTTTACTTTCCTTCTATCTATACTTTTATTCTCATGTAGCCCCCTGTGCATCAGTGGCGGTGCCGCCTTGCTTGGGAATACCCCCAGCTGATCTGATGCCAATGACTATGTCCTGACTCTCTTTTACTTTTTCTCTTTTTTTCCTCCTTCTTCCTTTTTTTATTTTTTTATTTTGTTATTTTTTATTTTTTTATCTTTCTCTTCAGTTAAAGAAAATGCTTATTCCGGCACATTTTTTGTACCAAATGGAACGAATATTGTGTGGTCTGATGAAATGAGCTAATTTAGCTCATTGAAATGAATTATAATTTATAACCAATTTAAATGACGTGTTAAGTTTTCTTTTATTAATATCATATTACTCTGTATAACATCCATTATGCTCTCTATATAAATATAATACTCAATATTTTATATTAAGTTGATCTTGTTGGATTATCCTCACCGTTTACGGACTGGACATATATACCTATGTATAAATGTATGTAAATCTATAAATAATTGTATATACGTGTGTAAATTATTATTTATATTTATGTATGAATGTAAACTTATATGTGTTTGTGTGTGTATTTTTGTATGTATAAAAATGAGTAATTGGATTTTCAAAACTCTAAAATAAAAAACAAAAGAAGCAGGCCCTAAAACAAAATAAGAAAAATAATGAATCTACAAAGGTACAAAGTGTTCAATAAGCAAGAAATTTCTAGTAAGAAAAGCGACTATAGTCGTTTAATTATCTTTTGTTTTTCTTTTCAGGAACATCTGCGGACGTTTAGAGAGCGAAACGGTTAAGTCACGATTAAGTTTTGTTTCTAACATTCTGGAACATATATATATATATATATATATATATATAATCATATCACCCCGAGCAAGGCGGTAAGGCCACTGGTGTGCAGGGGGCTACGTAATAGTGAAAAGATTGGAAAAGAGAAAGCCGGAAACCACATCCTAAACAGCGAACAAGGGATGAGCCTCTACACCTGTTCAATAGACGTGGGTGGAGCGTGAACCGGGCGATAGTTCAGTCTATCTACTCCAATTGAAAAAAAAATAAGGAAAATTGAAAAGATTATATATATATATATATATATATATATATATATATATCTATATATATATATATAGAGAGAGAGAGAGAGAGTGAGAGACGGGAGGGGAAAGCTAGAAAATAGATATATTTTGGATTGGATTTTATATGCATTTATATTAACACATCACTCAATAAATTCAGGGCTGAACTAATAAAACAACTGTTAGGCAAAATTCGACTTTATTTATCAACATAGTCTCCTTCTATGGTGATACACTGATTCCAACGCTTCTCTAACAATTCGATGCTTTTTTGTAGTATGCTTTGTATCTTTGCTTCAAAATACGCCTCAGTTTTCGATATCACTTCTTCACTGGAACCAAATGCCTTTCCCTGAAACATTCTTTTGAGGTCTGAAAACAGCTAGTAGTCGCTGGGGGCCAGACCTGGAGTATAGGGTGGATGCGGAAGCTATTCGAAGTGAAATTTATGTAGTTTTGCCATAGTTTCGATTCACTTCTGACACGGTGCGTTGTCTTGGTTAAAGATCACATTTTCTTCTTCATGTGTGGCCGTTTTCTGGTGATTTCTTCCTTCAAATGCATTAACAGTGCTATATAAAATTCTCTATTGATATTTCTTTCTTTCTTAATGTAATCAATGAACGAAATACTAAAAATACCGCTCAGCTAACTGCCGATTTGACTCCAGAGTGAAGTGGTGGAACCATGTTTCATCCATTGTCACATATTTACGTAAAAACGTGTTCTTGTTGCGTTGAAACAGTTGCAAACAACGATCTAATAGGGCGACTATGAGTAAACGCGGCACCCACTTTGAACACAGCTTTTTTTATTGACAAATGTTCATACAAAATAGTGAATGCACTGCCTTCTGATATGTTCAACCTCTCTGCTATTTCACGCAACTTCAATTTAAGATCGGCCAAAATAATTTTGCAAATTTTTTTTTTTAATTTATTTATTATTTTTATGTTTTTGTTTTTTCCGGGGCAACTGCCGATTTTGGGCGAGCTGATCGTTCAGCATCATTTGTGTCTGTACGATCGCATTTAAAGTCAGCACACTGTTTCCTACACAGCATAGTCCGAATAATGCTTATCAAGTCATTGCTTTGTTTGAAAAGTATTTTTCTCATCAGTAAGCAATGATTTATTAACTCACGAAATTCAGATTTTTCCATTGTTTTGAAAATTTGTAACTCTAGCTTGACTTAAATAAGTGTAATTTGTAAACTAATGATCCCATTGGGCCCAAATTTTGTCACGTGCTATTTGAAGGTTAGTACCTTCTAAAATCATGTGCATTTTTTATTTGTGGCGCCATCTATATGTCACGCCTGGGACTTATTGAGTGATGTGTTATTTCGCATCTAAATTTTTAAGAATAAAATTGTCAAAGAGACATTTCCTATCTATTCTATGTAAAATATATTACCTATATACTGACTTTAATTAAACACACACACACATACACATACACACACACATATATATATATATATACTTTTATGGTGAGATATATCTTTAGGATAAAGTGCTCAATATCAGAGATAGATCGTATGTAAATATAAGAGTGAACCTTGAAGTCAGCATTCAGATGCGACAGACTGTTACCTGTTAGGCGCAATCTTCAGGTCACATGCGTTTGAAGTATTAGCCACAATACACTACTGACACGTATGTATAAATAGTCGAGGAAAAAACCGACACACGTGGCATGATGATTGCGCCTAGCATAAAACAGCCTGTCACCTCCGGATATTTTCATTTTCATATATATATATATATATATATATATATATATATATATATATATAAATTTTTTTTAATATAGTACATTTGTTTCAAGATTGAAACTACAATGTCTCATCAGGCGGTGCGGATAGGAATGGAAAGCCTCTTTTCTTATATTTGCTCAGTTGCGTGTGGGATGTGGGTAAGGGTTAGTGATAAGGGAACGAGTCCTGTGGATTAACCGTTAGAATTTTGAGCAAAGTGGTGTGGGTAGTGAATATGGTTGATTAATGAGAGTCTTTGATTTCTAGACAGATTTAACATTAGCAGTTAGAATGTAAGTTTTTATTATCTTGCGACTAGACTACATCCTTTCGATTTCTTAGAAGAGCCGGTAAGGGGTGGGATGCATATTTTGTACAGAATATTTTTGCATTTAAGTAGAGTCTTTATAATTAATCTAAATTTGTATATTTAATCTTAATTTTGGATTTAGGAAATCGATTTTTCCTATTCAATTTTTTAAAATTTTAATTAGATCACAGTTTGGAAACCGATTTTTTCTATTAAATTTTTAATTTTTAATTTTTTTTTCTTATAATTGGTCAATTGTGTGTGGGAAGTAGGTGGGGGTTAGTGATAAGGGAACAAGTCCTGGGATTGACAGTTAGAATTTTGAGGAAAGTGCTGTGGGTAGTGAATATGGTTGATTTATGATTGTCTTTGATATATAGACAGATTTAACATTAGCAGTTAGAATGTAAGTTTTTATTATCTTGTGACTAAACTATATCCTTTAGGATTTCTGAGAGGAACAGGTTAGGGGTAGGATGCTTATTCTGTACAGAATATTTTTGTATTTAAGTAGAGTTTTTTGTAATTAATCTAACTTTGTATATTTAATCTTAATTTTGGATTTAGGAAATCGATTTTTTCTAATTCATTTTTATTTGTTATTAGATCACAATTTGGAAACCGATTTTTTCTATTAATTTTTTTTTTCTATAGAATTTTTAATTTTTTAGAAAAGTTTTTGAGGGTTCAACCTCTGGGTTTTGTAGTATTTTTTAGCATGATGCTAAGTTTAGTTCTTTAATGTGCTTGCAGTTTACTGTAATTTCATGCCTCTGGTTTAAAAGCTTGTTACTATTCATATATTTAATGATTTCAATTTTTTCTTGAAGAAAAAGGAAACATGTTTCCGTTATAGATTTAGCTGTCCTTGCTTGTTTAAGGATTTTCCATTTAACTTTTATTTATTTATTATGTTTATTTATATTCATATATATATATATATATATATATATATATATATATATATATACACTTAAGTACACGCACATATAAATTTATCTGTGGGATGTTAATAAAACAGTGCTCAATGTAATATGACAGAGCTATCTAGGTCTTACGCTCTTCCTGATCTTCATTAACGATCTCCCCGATGCAATAAAATCCCAGGTAGGCATATACGCTTACGACACTACGCTTTACTCTCGCCTTGATAAAAAAATCTGCTGAGGCTTACAAAGCAAAACTCGCTTGAAAAGAACTTCCGGTTCGTGGTGGACAGGGGTAAAAAATGACTCGTGATTTTTTAAGGCTTTCAAAACGAAGCTGCTTACTATTGACCGTAAAAGACAATCGCCCCTACCCTGCATTAACATGGATCAGGATTGTCTTCCTGAGCTCAAAGCACTGCGCCTCCTCGGGTTAACACTCACAACAGACCTCAGGTGGAATGATTGCATCGAATCTATGGCTGGATCCGCTGCTAAGAAAGTTGGTTCTCTGTGCAGGGCTAGGAAGTTTTTTTTCCGTCTGAAACCGTCCTGCACATATATAAATCTACCATCCGCCTTTGCATTGAGTACTGCTGTCATATCTGGTCAGGTGCTCCTGCTATCCACCCAGGAGTCCTTGAAAGAATCCAACGGAGAATCTGTAGTGATTGATCCAACCTGGCAGCTCAGATACAGGCACTTTCTCACCGGCGCAATGTGGCTTCTCTGTGTCTCTTCTACAAGTACTTTTACGGCTTCTGCTCCGATGAACTTAGCTCTCTAATACCAACTAAGCGTGGGTTTACTCGATCCACAAGATTAGCAATTGGTCACACCCTTTTACTGTGAAACCAATAAAATGTAAACGCAAATTCTACTCCGGTAACTTCTTTACTCGCACTTCCCGCATGTGGAGCTCCCTTCCGCTTCCTTGATTCCCCGACAGCTGCAGTCTTCGTGACTTGTACGTAAAGTCAATAGTCATATCCTACCTCGCTAAGTTACATCCTCTCTCTCTCTCTCTCTCTCTCTCTCTCTCTTTCTCTCTTGCTCCTTTCTCCGTCAACTCCACTCTCCGTATCTTCACACTTCTCTTACCCACTTCCAGACACACCCTTTTTTCATAAGGTTCCTATCACTCTTTCTCATAATTTTTCTCTTTTGTAACCTCTTGCGCACCAGTGGCAGTAGAATGCTTTGCTTAGGGCGATATGATTATAAAAAATATATAAATAATGATTTGGCAGACTGCCTGCAGTCACTCTCTCACCGGCGTGACGTGGCTTTCCTGTGCCTCTTCTATAAATACTTTCACGGCTTCTACTCCGATGAACTTAGATCACTGGTGCCCCCTAGGTACGAATTTGCACGTGATACTAGATTACCAAATAGGCCCCACCCTTTTACAGTGAAACCGATAAAATTCCCTTCCACATACTTGCTTCCCAGACAGCTACAATTTCCAGGAGTTTAAATGTAAGGTCAATAGACACCTCCTAACACACTAACTCGCACCCATTCTCTCAAACACTCTTCCTATGTACATCCTTCCCTGCCTATAACCCTCCTTCTGACATTTCCTATATCTAATCACTCTCTCAGCACCTTTTCCTACGTAACCTCATGCGCAATAGTGGCAACGGAATGCCTTGCTTGGGGTGAAAGTATTTAAAAAGAAAATCATATTATCCTACGTGCATAAAAGTTTCATGGACTATGTACAGGTGCTCATTATAATAATTATATCATATTATAATATTATTATAATAACCACATGATAATTGCATAGTGCATAAAACTCTGAGCCGTAGTATAGTCGTAGGATATGGAGAAAGAGAGAGAGGGGGGAGATGGAGAGAGATATTGGTCTAACATGATCGCTTTCAAAAGCACAGAAATGTATTAAATGATACAAAGCAAGAATATTACATTATACAAACTGTCAAAATGACGAGTCATCACATGTTTAGAAAGCCAAGCTTATACCTGAACTAATACACTGGTTCCCAGAGCAGCAAAACTAACAAGTTACTGCATCATGCAACAGGAATACAGATAAGTAGATCGATAAATTCATGCGGTTTGTACGTATATGTAATCTGGCATGTGTACCCACGCGTAGGTATATGCAATTACATCAATAGACTTATGTATCTTGGGTTGTATAATTCGGCACAGATGTATTCAAACGAGACAAATATATGCGTATGCAGGTTTGATTTGGTGCGGAGAAAAACATAAATCACACACCGTAGCGAGTTATTTGCACAACAGCATGTATGAATTGAGCGCATCCGGGCTAAGAAGAACGAAATTAAATAACTATAACACAATAAACAGTTAATTCCCAAGTTGAATAGTAGAGACATTACCATTCCGTAAAAATCGACTTAATTATTTGCCGAAATTATTATTCCGAAAAAATCTGGTCCTAATTTTTTTCGACATATATATATATATATATATATATATATATATATTTACAGTGATACCAGAATACCGGTTCGCGCAAAAAGATTCTAAAAATTATTAAAGCTTAGCGATAGATGAATAACCGATATATAATAGCTAAAAAGATAATTAATGCCAATACTGGTGTTCGACGGAGGCTGAAAGGTTACTTGCTGTGATGAACAATTTTTGATGTTTACATTTGTTGACATTACGATACATTTCAGAGCATATATGGTTTGTTTACGGTAGATCGAAAATTGTGTTATATAAGCATGATAAAAACCTCGTCTGATCAAGAGGCTATTCATGGTTGAGTTGTTAAGACAGTACCAGATCAAATGGTAGCTTCCCCTATGTAAATAGGGGTCGCAGGTTCGAATCCTGCTGGATAGCACACATTTTCGTAATAAAAATTTATCGTAAAATAATCAGGCCGGTAGATATAAATATGAAATACTGTTTAATTAAAAACAGAATATCTACTTAAATACGAGTATCGGTAAAAATAATGTTCAAAATAATTCATTACAAATTGTCGGTTGCTTATAACCAAGTTTCGTTAAAATTCGTTAATTTCTGTAACATGTTTACATATATATATATATATATATATATATATATATATATATATATATATATATATATATATATACGGTGAAGTTCGAGATGTTGCTCTTGATGTATCGAAAGAATTTTACAGGGTTTGGTATGATGGTCATCTGCGCAAGCTCCAAAGCTACGCTATTTGTTGACGATTGTTTGATTTAATTCAAGCGTTCAGATCAAATCATGAAGTGAAGGTTGTTTTGAAAGGGCAAGCTTCCTTTCATACGAACGCTCTCTCCTGGATCCTGCTCTTTTTCTGATTTTCATTACTTATCTTCCTGATATAATCAGTTCCCAAGTAGGCATCTATGTAGAGAACACCACCATTTACTCCAGTCTTAGTAAGTAATCTGCCAAAGCTAACAAAATAAAGCTGGCTGATACTCTGTAAAAGACTACCAATCTATGATGGAACATGTTAGGAAACGAATCGTAAAACTTAATGCCTCTAAAACGAAGCTGCTCTCCTTCAACCAACACTGAGAAACTTGCCTGCTTACCATCAGGATATATATTAATTAAACAATAAATTTCGAATCACCTTAAATGCAGAAATAATCTCTTTTGATAAACAAGGCTGTTAGCTGTTTTTGTCAAACCCGTGTTGTGTACTGAGTTCATAAAAAGAATTTGTATCTGAATATCAACATCTGGGTTATTTAATGCCAAAAAAGTGGGGGTTTAAGTTATTTTTTAATGTTCAGTTATAGTGAGAAGGTTGATTTACTCAGATTTTAATGAAATTTTTTTTTACCAACTCATCAGTATGGCTAGACATCCGCTTCTGGACGGGATCGAAACTCGACACACACACACACACATATATATATATATATATATATGTCGGCTACTCTTATACATTCTGCAAACACACAAAAACATACCAACGCGCGTGCTCGTACACACGCTCACAGACACAATTACATACATATATATATATATATATATATATATATATATATATATATATCAGCTTTGCCATATGTGATACACGCTTGGGCGATCACGTCTTGAAATTTCTTCTTTATCAGCTCATCAGTGTGGCTAGACACCCGCTTCTGGCCGGGATCGAATCTCGATATATATATATATATATATATCAGCTACTCTTATACATTCTTCAAACACATAAAACCATACCTACGCGAGTGCTTGCACAAACGCACACAGACACAATTACATACATACATATATATATATATATATATATATATATATATATATATATATATATATATATATATATATATATATATATATATATATCAGCTTTGCCATATGTGATACACGCTTGGGTAATCGAGAGAGACATGACTGATTTGGCAGAAGATTTTCACGCAGTAGGTTGCCTTTACTTTTTGCGGTAGACTGTTTGCCAATCAAAGCTATAGAATTCACTTTGTCATATTAATTGACCCCTAGCTGGAGGGAAGATATTGATTACTAACTTTTCCAATGATATTTGCGCGTAAGTTAATGCAACGAATTTGGCTCTGATTTCTCGTTCCGATCCGATATCCACTGCATCACAACGCACAAAACTGGCTGCCAGTATTCTAAGGTGACTATTTAATCCTTGTACCAGACGTCAATGTTTGTTCAACGCCTACAGCCTACCTGTCTTATATATATATATATATATATATATATATATATATATATATATATATATATAGTAAATAACTAACCTAGAGAACCAACGTTTAGGTTTTAAGTTACTCGGCTCGGATTTTTTTTTTCTTTGGGCAACGTGCTTTAACTGATGTTCAAGTCATGAAAGGATTTTATGAAATTATTTTTGCGGCTTATAAACCCTTCGTCGGCTATTTAAACCAGATTATAAAAATAATTCTCTCTTTTTTTTTTACATGTGGCTATTTCATATACAATTTATGTACAATAACAATGATTTTTCAGATTCAAGTCCTCTTATTTAAGCCATAAGTGGAGAGGGATTCACAGCCTTCCCAATGTTATTTTGTGCGTCAGGGCACTGAAAGAAAGTGTAAACATGGATCAGTGGTTTTTTTCTTCTGCGTATTTTTTTTTTCGAGAAACTCTTTACAAAAATCAGCAAAATAGAAAACAGCATTCTCCTCCCATCCTGTGGCCAATGTACTGCTGATGAGGGATGTTATGCCGATTACAGATATTCAAAGTATGAATAAAAATATAAATCTAATATCCGAACATGACTGAATACTGCTGCCATATCTGGTCGGGTGCTCCTGCTATCCACCTGGGTGTCCTTGCTCAGCTCGTTTTTTTTTATTACCATTTTTTCCTTCTGTGTATGTACTCGGAGGGTTTATAGCGATAAGTTTATATATATATATATATATATATATATATATATATATATATATATATATATATATATATATATATATCAGAATGCAGAAAGCACTGGACGGCCGTTTCGTCCTATATTTGGGACTCATCAGCAGTGCGCATCCACTACCAGGAATCGAACCCAGACAGTTGTGCTGGTTAAGCTGATGTTATACCAACTGTACCACGGACCCTGGTAACGAATTAAGCTCAATGAAGTGCGCCTCTCCTCACGAATTCCGTGGTGGAACTAATCCAAGCTCCTTTGCCCATAGGATAGTGCCTCCCCAAGCAACGACTTCCGCAATGAAGCCGCTAAATCCATAGCGTGTTTCGTGGTTGAAGCACAGAGATATTATTCCAGAAGTAGCAGGAGCATTTGAACAATTATTAAAAATACACACACACACACACACGCGCGCGCGCGCGCGCGTATATATATATATATATATATATATATATATATATATATATATATATACTACAACTATACTGACCGGGACTTAGTTACCATTCATGGGCAAGAAGCCATCAGCTCCTGTAATCAATAATCTGAATGATGACTTATGACATTGTCCTACTCAATTTCACTCCCTGTCAAGGATTTCATTCATTTTCCTCATATTTTTCAATGTGCTGTTGTGTCAACACAACAAAAACAATCAAAAACAATTTACCATTTATGCAACCACTCACATACAAAAATATCAAACTACATATAAATAAGGACAACACAACAGCAAAAAAGTCCCAAGGAGTGGTGCCCTCAGGAAACTTTGAAGTTGACATTGTTCTTCTCAGTTAAGTGACAAATTCCTCCACATTAATCCTATTAACACCTTGTATCTATCTCGATATCGATCACTTTACGGCAAAAACCTGCTTGCCAAAATATTTTTGTCACTATGCCTCATCATAACTCAACACTATATATATATATATATATATATATATATATATGCATAATACATGTGTTTTAGACATCTCGGCCACGCAGTCCGTCGATAATCAAGTAAAAATACTAATCTCAATAGATACGTCTATTTCGAGAGACAGAAAATAATGATTTAAAGGACACTCACACACACACACACACACACACATATATATATATATATATATATATATATATATATATGCATAATACATGTGTTTTAGACATCTCGGCCACGCAGTCAATCGATAATCAAGTAAAAATACTAATCTTAATAGATACGTCTATTTCGAGAGACAGAAAATAATGATTTAAAGGACACTCACACTCACACACACACACACACACACACACACACACACACACACACACACACACACATATATATATATATATATTTATATATTCATTTGTTAACGATTCATTACACGACCTAGGTTTCCACTATGTGGTGTCTTAAGGCGATTCGCAATAACTGATTTTACCGTTTGTGTTTTTTTAAGAACGCTCATGTAAAGGCGAATTTTTTACGAACGGCTATTTTCAAAATTTAGAATTTATAACGTTTTCATCCATGACTGAATGATCCCAAAAGGTATTTGTTAGTGTGGTTACAGTTATTCATAATTTCTGTTCTTTCATTCAGTAATTCATTTTTGTTTGGGAATAACATAATCGCTAACATTTCTTCCTGGAACAGTCATCATATTTTGCCACCGTTGTAAAGCTTGGCTGTTTTCAATATACTCTACATTATGTCTGTGTTTTTTTCATATTTTAATTTCAATTTCCACACGTAGCTAGCCAATTTTGTACAATTTTTTAATTTAAAAATCCCCGTTACGAGAGCGTTCTTGAAAAAGAAAAACGGCAAATCCAGTTACTGCAAATCACCTGAATGCATCATATGGCAGAAACCTAGGTCGCGTAATAACTCGTTTACAAAACATCTATAAGTTCTACAATATAATTGTATTGAACACTTTTTCACACAACTATGTACTGGTTTAACTTAATTATGACCAAAAGCTAAGTAATTAAATAATTACATATATATATATATATATATATATATATATATATAAAGAAAAGCAATATCTAAGGTACAAAATGAATTATTCAAATTAAAAGACCTTTTATTTTACTTTAATTTTTTTATATTTCCAATAAGCAAAAGATTTGCAGTATTTTAAAACGATTGATTTGATTGGATGATATTTTAAAATCAATAACAATGGCTTAGCTATATTAAGAAAATATCTAAACAAAACGTAATACTATTCATTAAATTCCTTCAAAGATAAAATATATTTTTGCAAGACTTTATTCGGGATTAGCAAATTTAGAATTTAATTAATTGGATTTGAAATTAAAATTACTTTTAATTTAAAATATAACAGAAAATAGCTTTTAGAACAGAGGTGACTGCTTTATGAGCTGTTGATACATATCTCGATAAGCTTATGCTTGGGTTTTTTCAGATAATATCGTGAATGGTCTATATTTAAAAAAGCAACACGCGAAAAACCTACATGTTTTAAATACTGTAAATTGCTGAATTGAACTAAGCTTTTCCCTTTATAAACATAATGAATGAATTTTTCTTAAATTACAATATTAGACAACCGATACAAATTAATACAGAATATTCAAAGATTTAAATCTTTACGAATTATTCAAATTTGCTTTTTGTAAATGGAAATAATTCTTGCATAAATTCATTATCCATCCAAAAAATATGCTTCTTACAACAGTATCCATAATATATCTCATTCATAAAAGCAATTAAAATCTTTTCTAATTAAATAATGTCTTAGTTGTGTCGAATTCTTTATTTTAGGAATCCAAGCAGATTTTCTATAAGTGGTTTCTTCTTTTACCAAAAAACCTGATGATTTAAATTTTCCAAGGATTTGTGTTTATAAATTTTGTTACCATTAAGTCCTACAAAAAGGAATTTCTCGAAATTTCATGAAATGTATGGGTAGATTAAAATCCAAAAACATATTTTTACCAAAAGTTTATAAAAGGGAAAGATTTCTAAATTAATTTGATTGATTTATGATTAAGTTCTGAAATTTTCATTAAAATTCGACAATTTTTTGATTTTTGCAATAATTTCCAAATAAATATTTTTTTAGCGGAAAAAGGCATTAAATTTCCTCATACTAATCTTTGCTGACATCCGCTGACGTAAGAAAAACAAGACATTTAAGTAAAAATATGTTAAATCTTTCTATAGTAATTTATGGTAAACTGCTTGAGCAAAAAAAAAAAAATAGCCAAAATTTGGGAGATTCTAAAGAGGTTTAAAAATATAATTTAGAAACAAAATATTGTTTGTTCTTTCGTTTTAACAATAATATAAATAATTTGACGATGAAATTTTAGGACATTTTTTTCATGAGTTATGAACAAAGTTTTAGAGAAAATTTGGACACACACACACAATATACACTTACAAACACAAATATGTATGTGTGTGTGTGTCTGTGTGTGTGTGTGTGTGTGTGTGTGTGTGTGTGTGTGTGTGTGTGAAAATTATATCGAATACCCATACTTCGGCTATATATATATGCATATATATTTTAAAATTTGGTGTATATAATAAATTATTATGAAAAAATTTTCTGCAAAACAATATTCCTTCTTCTTGATTGGATTTTGATGAGCTAACATTTAAGTCTTTGATAAGTGTTAATTACTTATATATATATAGATATATAATTTATAAACATGTTATTACGTGACCTAGGTTTCTTCCATGTGGTGTCTTCAAGTGATATGTAATAACTAATTTTTACCGTTACTTTTTAAACGCTCACGTAATGAGTATTTTAATGAACAAGAAATTTTCCAAAATTACAGGTAGTTATAACGATTTTATCAATGATTGTACGTCCCTAATAAGCATTGTATAATATGGCTACACTTAGTCATGCTTTTTGATCTTATATATATATATATATATATATATATATATATATATATATATATATATATACATGGTGGGTGTTTGTGTACGTGATAAAATATGTATATGGGGGTGGTGTTTGTGTGCGTGATAAAATGAGGAAGTGTAATTTAAACATTTAATGCATCTGGTTCGTACGTATTGTTCGTGTTTGATGACATTTTACACACCATTTTGAATCAACACATTATATATATATATATATATATATATATATATATATATATATATTGAGATAGATAGATAGATAGATAGATAGATAGATAGATAGATATTGTATGTTATTCGGTGTGCTTGATTTAATATATTATTTAAAATGTTTCTTATATATAAAACCACAAATTAGTTGAATTTGCTCTAAAATTTTCAAATGTTAAACTGGCAATAACGATATGGTATTGATTCTCTCCCTTTTGTCCTGCTACTGTCTGTCTGTCTGTCTGTCTCTCTCTCTCTCTCTCTCTCTCTCTCTATATATATATATATATATATATATATATATATATATAGTGAGTGAAAAGAAACTCCTCATTTCAAAATACATATATTTGATTTATTAACTATAATTTTTACAAGAAATGTATATAGGAGGAAAGCGTTTAGCATGAGGTTATATTTAAAATTTGATATATTCACTAGATTAGTAAAGGTGTTAACTGATTTAAACAGGAATTCTTCTGGTATGGAAGGCATAACTTCTTGTATTCGCCCTTAAAGTTCTTCGAAAGACATGGTTTGGTATAACACACACACGTATACACACACGTACACACATACACACATATGTACACACATACACACACATACACACAGACGCGTACACACACATACAAACACACACACACACACACACATATATATATATAATCTTTCATAAGAGAGTATGTAGGTATACATTAATCTCTATTCATATAGGTCTATTGTATTTGTTGAAATAGGCGTCTTATAGAAACGCAAATGTACTGAAATCTTTTTGTAGATGTTTCCATTCACCTCCCCATGTTTTCGCCCCCATACCCAAGATTTAATACGCAGACACACACACACACACACAAACACACACACAAACACACACACACACACACACAGAGAGAAAGAGAAGGTCTGATGAATAAAGTTATGTTTTCCCTCTTTCCCCCCATCTCTCTCTCTCTCTCTTTCTCTCTCTCTCTGTCCCTATCTATAAAACTCAATCCAACTTTAATAGTAAATCGAGAAGCTAGTTTCCAGCCCCCGCTCTCTTCCTCAGCAACGTTCCTCCCATGTGACTGTAGTATTTATCAAGCAGTCGAAACAAGAGCAGTGTAGATTTGACACCTTGTCTCTTGTTATCAATGTGAGGTGAATGTTTCGTCCCCTGAGCAAGCGGAAGGTCCGAGTCTGAGGGATGGGAGGTGAATCGCGCATGCGTTAATGAATTATTTATCATTCATTCAAATACTGCTGGACTCTCATCCTGGTTAACGCTGTGCTGTCCGCAATTCACACGCCTGTTACGTTATTGTTCTTGATTTACGCTAAACATCACAAACATACTCCGTGAATAACTGTACAGGCATGATTAGACGATGTACAAGGTTTGCATATCACTGCCTTTTCTTGGGTGCTTAGTCGAAAACGGCAAATATGCTTGCACTATTTACACTGTTCGGATTGTTGTCCTCATCTTTATGGCCATGTTTACAACGTTTAAGTCGATGTGGATATAGTGTTGAACAGTTCTATGATTTGACCCAAAGAGTTGTGAGTTCAATACCTGGCTACAGCAGTGTAAACAAATAACTCACAGAGCTGAGGTAAAGTGAGATAACAACATTGTGTTCGGAAGTGATATCACACATGGAATGAGAATTATACACCAGAGTGACCAAAATAAAGGGTTCGGTTTAAAATTCTTAGCACCTGAAGAAGGCCAGAGCGTACAATGGGTGAAACGCCATAAACATAGCAATATATATGAGAACAACAGTCCGAACAGTGTAAATGATGTAAATACTACCTCATCTCTGAAGTATGGATAAATATAGTTAAATATGCTATTGTTTTACCGTATTAGCCATTTTGTCTGCAAAATGTCGGAATAATCTCGCGCAGAATTTTATTTTATGAAACAGCAAAAAATATTCAAACTGGCTAGCAAATGAAAAATAGTAATTGCTTAAAAAAATGTTTGATTGTTTTGAAAGTTAAAGAATGCGGACATCAGATGAGGGGAAAAATGTGGAGAGAGAAATGTATTTATAGTAAAATAAATATTATTGCATTGAAGGAATGTAATTGCGTTTTGTGTTTTGATAACCAGCGTAGTCAAGGTCAGATAATGTAAACCTCAGAATTGTCTTTATAAACAATGTGCCTAAAATATAAGTGTTAAAACGAGATTCGACAGATATATAGGTCGGAAGACAGTTGAGTTGGCAGTAAGAAGTCAGGTGGCAGTTGAGATCGGAAGAAAGACAGTCGTCATTTTATCAGTGTAAAAAGACAGTCGATTGTATAAGAGACAAGATAATGAGTTTTAAGTTCAAATTTTATTTTCGTCGTCGTTAAAGTGTGTATACAATAAAATGAATGGATGTTTTGTAATGATATTTCTTATCAAAGCATTCTCTACTGTTGTACTACGCTGTATCTAAAACAGTGTTTCTAAACACGTGTACCGCGTGATTCTCTTAAGTGTGACAGGAAATATTGTCGCAGCATAGATGTGAGTGAGTGGTCTGTGTGTGTGTGTGTGTGTGTGTGTGTGTGTGTGTGTGTGTGTGTGTGTGTGTGTGTGTGTGCGCGCGCGCGTAAGATGTTGGTTTCAAACTCCTTTAGAAATGACTGTAAAAGACTTTCCCTCCCTTTTCATGGGCACAAATGGCCAAATGCATGCTGGAAATTTTCTTGTCCAATAAATTAGGCGGTTTTCTGTTTGACCTGACGCAGTGGATATCGGCTCGAAACGAAAAATCGAAGAACCGAGTTCGAATTCCAGATGAATTCGTTGCATTCACTTACGCGCAAATAGCCTTGACATAGATATTAATCTTTCTCTTCCCTTCAGCTATGGGTTAAATAACAGGACAGATTGGGTTCTATAGCCTTGGTTGGCAATCAACATACCGCAAAAAGTAATAGCAACCTACATGATCGCCTAAGTGTGTTCATGTATAACAATTAACTGACTGTCATTTTGCCTTATTACTGTTAACTTGCCTTACATATATTGTCTCTTTGCTTTATATTATTTTCCCTCTTCCTGTTCTTGCTGTTGCTTAATGTAAATTTTGTCAATTCTGTTTGTTTTGGACAGTTCTCTTACTTATTTAGCAGTTAACCATGTCTACCCACCCCAGAGTAGTACTAACTGCTTCACACTAAATAAGCTGTATAAAAAATTGGAAAGAAACATTAAAATAAAGTAAGCTCATATTTGTGTGTTAATTTTTAAGGCCTGAATAAAAGAGTAGCCCTGCACAAAAGTAACATCAAACTAGCCAACAACTGGAAATTGTATGTCTCCTAACATTTATTTAATAACATGCAAATATATACCCTTTAAAAATTTTGATGATTGCCACGAAATTTTCATTTGGTCTTTGGTACGTCGTTGCCTAAAAAAGTTGCGAAACATTAATCTAATATAAAATCTCTTCAAACATATGTTTATCACGAGTCTAGTAACTAGGGAAAAGATGCAGTTATATTATTATTATTGAGGGATTACGATTCTCCATTACTTCCTGTGTTTTTTTTTTTTTTTTTTAATCATTTCACCCCGAGCAAGGCAGAAACGCCACTGATGTGCAGGGGGTTACATAAATGTAGAAAGATTAATTAGAAAAGAGTGAGGAGTACAAGCTAGTTAGAAAGGAACACTAGAAAGCTGAGAAAGCAGGTGCAATGACAGATACATGGGCGGAGAGAACGTGAAGATTATACAGGGGAGGGGAGAGAGCTAGAGTCCAGTGGTTAGTAGGTGAGTATTAACTTTGCTTTTAAATTTCTGGAGGTCGTAGCCGTCAGGAAAGCAAGAATACAGGAGTGAGTTCCACAGGCGGGAAGTGCGAGAGAGGAAGCTGCAGGAGTAGAATTGTCGTCTGCGTTTGGCTAACCTGACTGTGAATGGGTGGGACCCAGTTGCCAGTCTGGTTGCACGGGTAAACACCTGTTGAGGAGGCATCAGTGACTTAAGCTCATCCGAGCAGAAGCCATGAAAGTATTTATAGAAGAGACAGAGGGAGGCCACATTTCGACGATGGGAAAGTGGCTGCAGTCGAGTCGCCAGATCAGTACCTATCACATTACAGACTCTCCTTTGGAGCTTGTCAAGAACACTGAGGAGAACGGCAGGGGCACCTGACCATAAATGGCAGCAGTACTCCATGCACGGACGGATGGTTGACTTGTATATATGCAGGATGGATTCAGGTGGAAAAAACATCCTGGATCGACATAGTGACCCAATCTTCTTAGCAGTAGATTTTGCTATGGATTCAATATAGTGGTTCCATTTGAGGTCTGAGGACAGGGTAAGTCCGAGGAGGCGTAGTGTATTACTCTCCGGGAGAATCATCTGGTCCATGCTTATGGGAGGCAGAAGAGGTTGCCTGTAATGGTTGACAGACAACAGCTTGGTCTTAGAGGAATTGAAGTTGACAAGCCACTTCTTGCCCCAGTTCACCACAGAGTGTAGATCCCGCTCAAGGTCAGCAGCGAGATTATGTCTGTCCACCACGACAGGTTTCTTACTGGAGCGGGAGTATATTGCAGTGTCATCTGCGTAGATGCCTACTTGGGACTTGATCTCATCTGGGAGGTCGTTGATGAAAATAAGGAAGAACGTTGGGCTCAGGATAGAGCCTTGTGGGACACCAGCATTCGTGCTGTAGGACGAAGAGGCACGCCCATTCAGAACGACCTTCATTTTGCGGTTATTTAAGAAAGATTGGATTAGGTCAAGCAGGCGACCGGTAATACCATAACCGCGTAGTTTGCATAGGAGGCCAGGGTGCCAAACCCTGTCGAAAGCCTTGGAGATATCCAGAGCAACCGCGCGAGCCTCGTCAGACTCATCAAGGGCCTGTAGCATGTACTCCGTTAGAGTTGTTAGCAGGTCGGCTGTGGACCTGTCAAATCGGAATCCATATTGCCTGTCGGAGAACAGTTTGTGGGCGGTGAGATGATGAACTATTTCAGCATTGATTATAGCCTCGAACACTTTCCCGAATATTGGTAGAAGACTGATAGGGCGATAGTTGGATGGGTCCGAGGGTTCACCACAGTTCTTAAAGACAGGAACGACTGAGGAGAATTTCCAGCATGCAGGAAAGCAGGAAGCAGAAAGGCAGTAGTTAAACAGTTTAGAGAGGACAGGGGAAAGTTCAGGGGCACACCTCTTAAGGACTATCACCGGGATTCCATCGTCTCCACACGCCTTATGGGGGTCGAGTTTTGAAATTACTCTGGATACTATTGTCGGGGTAATATATACGTCGTGCAGTTTGGCCTCACTTCTAATAGGGAAGTCGGGTGGGTGCACTCTGGACGAGTCGAATGTGGAGTTGGATGAGAATCTGCGGGCAAAGCACTCATTTTCTCCGCAGATGACGTGAGAACATCAAATCCATGGATTAAAGGAGGTATTGAGGATTTCCTATTGTTCAGCACTCGTTTACAAATCCTCCAATAGTCCTTGGAGCCGAACTTACGGTCAGCTATGTGCTGTCGCATTCTCTCAGCAAACAACTGTTTGGCGTCATTTAGGGTTCTCTTGCACTCACTGCGAGCAGATGTGAACAGGCGCCTATTGTGATCAGTTGGCTGTCTCCGGAATAGACGGAAGTAATGGTTCCTGTGGGCAATGGCGGCTGAGCAGGCCGGAGAGAACCACGGAGAGGAATGAGCTTTTAAGCAATACTTCCTGGTGGGTATGAAGGCATCAATGCCAGCTTTCACCCATGACGAGACCTCAGAGGCACAGTCATAAACTGATAGGTCAAACACTTTTCCCCAAGGGACGTCGCAGAGGAAATCGCGAAAGGCATCCCAGTCAGCTTTTTGGTAGAGCTAGGAGGTTCTATAAGTAGGGGGATCCTGGGGGGAGTGAGATTGGAAAGAAATACTGAGGGAGACTACAGCGTGGTCGGAGTTGCCGAGAGGGCAAAGCTGCGAGACTTGACAGGCGTCGGGCGCAGAGGTGAAACATATATCTAGCAGTGAGGAATGACCCGAGTGTGTGCTTGAGAAGCGAGTGAGGAAGTCCACCACTTGCGTAAGGGATTGGGAAATAGCAAAGTTCATGGCGTGAATGCCCGCCGAATCAGTAACAGCGCTTTCAAGCCACTCAGAGTGATGGGCATTGAGGTCTCCAAATACAAATATGTGGGCAAATGGGTGATAGGAAATAGCCTTATCTATGTCGTCGGCAATGCTATCTAGTAGGGAGCAGTCAGGAGAGGAGGGAGAACGGTAAAGGAAGAATAGGTAGCTAACCGAACTGAGGAGAGACAAGCGGAGACATATGTATTGGTGGTCAGTAGATTCGAGTGAAGTCACCCTAGTTATGGGGAGGTGTTCGCTGACATAAACACCCAGCCCATGCATGTGGACAGTGGAATCCTTCCTTAAAAGGGGAAGATAACCAGGGATGAAGAGGTCAGAGGAGGGAATAGCTGAGTTGAGGTTAGTTTCGCAGAGCGCGAGGATGTCAGGGGACTTTTCATGCAGGAACGCTTCTACACTAGCAAAGTTAGTACGAATGCCTCGGATATTAGTGAAGGAGAGGTTAATGGGCTTAGGTGGTTTGGATTTAACTGGTTTAGGGTTTTGTAGCTCATAGCAATATTTGTCACCTTACATTTGTCCGCAAGATGTCTTCTATTTGTATAAGATCGTTCGATAGTCTACTCATTCCTTCCCCCTATTTTTCTTGCCTTCTGTATGCCCTATGAGTGTTAAATTTCCCAAGTACTCTATCCTCATTATCTGTCCCATAAATGTTAACTGCCTCTTTAAAATTTCTAATTTTTTTCAGTATAAGTTTGAATAAAAATGTCATTTGAAATGTATATAGTTACATTGTAGTCTTGATCTTCTAAGCGCCGCTTAGATGTGGCACAAGGCCGAAAGTATGGGGCACCTAGTGCAAATCGAACTAACAACTCAGTCGCAAAAGATTCTATCGAGACAAACTGGTTAACAATTACACCACGTCGAGGTGTCCTTGTCGTCATTATTAAATCGATGCTGGTCCGAGACAAACTTCCTTAAAAAATGTCTCCCTGTAGCATTTAATTAGATTTGAATAATTCAGCCGTATATCGGATTGCTTATCAACATTTGATAGAGATATATTTTACTTCGTCATATGACAACACTTGTTAAGAAAAAGTACACTTACCTTGTACCAAATCCAATTCTTCTTTAAATTCATTGAATATCAGTGATGTGCTCTTTGATACAGTGGAAGGAGAAATTGTAGAGCCGAGTTTAAATTCAAGTTGCAATGACTTACGCATAAATACCCTTGGGAATGATATTAATCCGTCAATTCTCCTTCACTCTATGGGTTAAATAGCAGGACAGATTAGATTCTATAGCCTGAGTTGGCAAACAGTCTACCACAGAAAGTAATGGCAACCTAAATATCCTGTCTAGATATGATTTCTTAAGCCTGTATCACGAATGACACTTAACTGATTGACTGAATATTAGTATTAAATCAAGTCAGTTCGATTAATGACAGGTCTTGTAAAATTAGTGAATTAGCGAATGTTTATGCACAAAACAATTGGGTCGATGCAATTTTAAAATTATAATATTTGGCATATGGTTATGTATGTATATATATATATATATGTATATATATATATATAGCCTTTCAGATTTGAAAAAGAAATCACTCAACCTCCGGTTGAGTGCGAGGAAAAGATTTACTCGCCTCAAAATCATTTTAGCCAACCGTCTCCATTTCTTATTAGTTGCCTTACATAAACATAGCGTGAATCGCTGACGGAAAACAAAAAATAAAATTTTAATTAAAACTCTGAACGTGTTAGAACGGATTTTAAAATATTTTAAAAATAATAAAAACAAAATTTGATCTTTCTTCTTAATAATAGCGTAAACACTTTTATGATAAAATTTTGTTTTATTAAGTTTGAGCCTTTTAACATCATGATATGCTGATTTTTTTTTTTGACAATTGAGTGGAGGTACCTAAATTCGTAGTTACTTTCTTTTGTTTGACTATAGCCTCCTCATTTTCTCAACGATTTTCTATTTTAAAAAATAATTGTATAATTTGATTTTTCGGTTCGTGATGAAAGAAGTATGCGTATTTTTTTTCTTTCTTTCAAATGTTCGTTTTTAATTTTCGTAAGAGGGGGAAATATAGGATAATATTTTCCAAATGAATCTCTAAAAAATTGTTAGCGTCTTTAATATGAGCAACAGAGACATTTTGGCTCCACACAGGAAGCGTTAATTAACGAAAGAGTTCAGTAATCTAATTGTAGGTCATTCTAAGTAACTTGTGAATCTTCAATGGCATACTTTTGGGTTGAAAAAGAATCTGATTTCCTTGTTCTATATTTGAAGATTTTTAATCGACCGCGGGCGAGTAAAGCAATAAACTTTATCGCCCAATTAAGCTTTTAATCGACTGAGTCGATCGGGCGAGTGAAATAACAAAGGCTATATATATATATATATAATATGAATTATCTCATTACATCCAGTTATGCGTATGGTGCAATGCATACTGACTCGGGATGAAAAATGAGAGAGCCGTGTTTGAATTCTAGTTGGGTTACCTGCATTCATTTAATCGTAAATACCCTTGGGTATGGCATGAACCTATCACCGTATCTATAGTAGTGTGGAAAAATCTATTCTATTCTTAAAACAATTGTAAATACAATATGCATTTGGAAAAAAAATATTATTCTTACATTCCTAAATATGTTGAGGCTTTAAATAAACCGTAAAAACATTAAAATAACAATCGATATCATTCTACTGCAGGATTTAGGACTTCACCTAGGTAAAAAAAAAAGTAGTTAATGAGATGGATATTTCTCTTTTCCTGTGAATTATTGGCAAGATGTCTGACAAAAGGTTTGTTCTGAGAAGATTACTTGTACTCACAAGACTACAGAGGCTACTGAGCCATAGCATAAAAACAGTATTGAAGTAAAAAAAAAAAATGCTATTTCCAAGATTATGAGTTCTCAAAAACTGCAGCGTACTAGTCTAATGTTAGAATTCCGCTTACTGATTACATTTTCCGCTTAAGTACTAATTGTACAACACGCACATTCATACATACATAAATTTCTTTCGAGACAAGTGACGGATTTATAAGTTTACGAGCAATATAGTCCGGCGTTGCGCGGGTGTAATGAAAGGTTTGAAACTAATCCATGGTCCTGGAGCTTAGACTCAGCCTAAAGAATATTTGTATGAAGTTTGGTGAGAATCGGATAAAAATTGTGGATTTGTATAAAGGACATACAGACAGATAAACAGGCACACACACAAACAACTTGCCTATATATATATATATATATATATATATATATATATATATATATATATATATTATAATCGATAATATATATATATATTATCGATTTTCTGCACTATTGTAAGAACTGCAACCTTCTGAATATCGTTTCTTATGTCTTTGTCTATGAGTGTATCAAATTTGATTAAAATCGGACCACTCCATCTATAACCCGATTTTTCGATTATCGATTATCGATTTTCGATATTTATCGGGGGTACCTCGACAAAACCTAACTAAGAAAACTCGCAGACGCTTATAGTACAACTGTGTAAATTTTCAAGAAAATAGGTCCAGCCGTTTCGGAGACTATAGGTAACGGACACACACACACACACACACACACACACACACACACACACACACACAGTTTCATTTATAAAGAAGTTTAGATAAAGCACTATTCAACTAGCTCGTCGTCGGACTCCGTGGTCAAAATGGCCTAACATATTTCACTTTAATAGAATGTCTCAAATATTCAATCCGGTGGACAAAAATAAATAAATATACTGTTTAATAAATAAACATAGCGTTTAAATATGTGTATCCACTAAACTTAAAATTTAATTTATATAATCTGTCGAATTTTTAAAAAAATCATCAATTCTTTAGAAATTGATTTGTTTACGTTAAGAAACTAAGAAGATATGAATGTTTCGAAATTCGGACAAAGATTTGCACAATTCAATTTTGCCAGATCGGCGACGCAATCCATGGCCTTGATAGTATAAAGCATGACGAATATATATATATATAAAGGAAATCTTAAAGATAACTAAAATAATTAATAGCAAACGCCAGCTCAAAAACATCCTAACCTCATCAAAATTCGATCAACACACAACACAGGGGGTCACAAAATGCAACAAAAAACGATGTGGGGTATGCAACATAATAATAGAAGGAAAATATTTCAGGCTCGAAAACACATCTACATTAGAAATAAGAACAGCTCTGATCTGCAACTCTAAAAATGTAATTTACGCTCTAAATGCGATGAAATGCGCACAAATATTACTGGGGGTGACACAAGGCCTGAATAAAAGAGTAGCCCTGCACAGAAGTAACATCAAACTAGCCAACAACAGGAAATTGTATGTCTCCTAACATTTACATGAGTGCAGTGAAGGTAAATTCAGAGTAATACCCACCTACTTAAATGCAAATTATGACACCCTCATGATGCCGGAAGAAATATTTTTTAAAAAAGTACAATCCTTCCCTCAATAAAACAAAATAAAAAACCTAAGACACACACACAGACACACGAAATTCGAAAAAAAAAACACACGCTCTCTCTCTCACACACACACACACACACACACACTAAATTCAAATAGTATCGCCAAAGCAATAAAAAGAACTAGATGACCCGTAGAGTAAAAATCGGTGAAAAACATTTTTAAGCATAAAGACAAAATCAAGTTTTGCAAGGCAGTGGAAAAATTCCTTACAGACCAAACAAGGATGGCGTTAGAAGAAACTTAAAGTGCAAGTGTGAAAAAAAAACGCAAATCCTGCACAAAAAAAACCCAACCTTGCACAGATAAACTATGACCAGGTTGGTCACCACTTGACTTATCTATTTATACGTAATATCTTTGCCACCGGATCTCGATATGTGAAGTCACAAGTTTATTCGCCGGAACAGTCAACTTTAGACTCGAAACACACCATTATGAGCACTTAATGTATCATACAAAAAGCAAATAATATAAATAATAATAATAACAGCAATAAATCTACACTTTAAACAAAATGTTTATGACTTCTCGCACTTTTTATTCTCTCTCTCTCTCTCTCTCTCTCTCTCTCTCTCTCTAGGTGAGCCTTATACTATGAGAATAATTGAAGCTTAAGTATGGCACTAAAGTCAATATCTGATCCAAATCCTATAATTGATCCGCGACTAAAAAGATCGTTGATGTATGCCAAAGCACAAAACATACATTTCATCAATGCACACACACACACCCAGCACGCGCGCACACGTGCGCACAAACACACACACACATATCGGATACGTTGGGTAAATTGTCGCCATTTTTATATTTATAATTTCGCGCATGTGCGTTGTTTGTTTTTCAGTTTGTCGACTGCAACATAGTAAGGTCAGTTGGGCACCGTCTGCAAGAAAAAAAAATTACCGTGACGCAATTCACTCCGCCAGGAATTTAGAAACGACATGCTGTACTGCTTGGCATTCGACCCGGAAGTTTGAATATAAACATTTCAGGGTGTTTGGGTGTCAATCTGAGGACAGCGCAAAGGATTCCAAAAGATTTGGATAATCGAAGGTGTTCGGAGTGATCATTACTGATGGCGACGTTACGCCGCCATTCATCTTCTTGCAGGGCCGTGGAGCTCAACATTGAGGACTACATCAAGATGATGTAGTGCAGCACAGGGTCAAGAGGGTGGTTGCCGGAAGGCTCTATGTCTGGAAAAAGCAGTCGGCACTATGCCATAGAAACAGGACAAACCATCATGGCTGTCAGACAATTTCTGAGACAACATCGCCCCTGACATCTAGCCACGTAACTCTCCAGACTGCAAACCTCTTAATTATTATGTGTAAGGCTCATTTGAGCACGAGACCAAGAAAGCTTGTTGCAACAGCAAAGATCAACTAAAAGCAAGGATTATAGCAGGATTCATCAAATTAAATTAGGACACCGCCCAGAAGAGGTGCAGAAGATTCCGAAGTCGTCTGAAGGCTGAATTAGAAGCCAATGAAGATCTTATTGAATTATTACTCTTTACCATTTCAAGATATTTTAGTGCCATTTTTGTAAATATATTTGTTAAAATGTGATGTCATACTATTTTCATTTTTGCGTATTATAGACGACAGTTCATCCATCGCACCCTATATACTTACAAAGAAAAGCAATACATATTCAAATAAAAGTTCTTTCTTGAAGCTTTTATTTTAGTTTTAATTTCAAGCTAATAGATTAAATTGAATATTTAAAAAAAAAAAGCAAAGTACTTTTATTAGTATGATTTTTAATCGGTCAGCACAATATATTCCTCTTTATTAAAATATCTTTCAAAAAAAATATATTTCTGTGAAAATTTATTTAAAGATAATTAGCTCATTTAAAATTTAATTCAGCTGATTTTAAAATAATATTACTTTTAATTATGTTTTATTTTTGGATACGGGTGGATGTTTTCAGGTAAAAAAAAATGTTGACAAATATCTTGATAGACTTATGTTAGGAAATGTTTCTACGAGAAGTATATATATATATATATATATATATATATATATATATATATATGTATGTGTGTGTGTGTGTGTGTGTGTGTGTGTGTGTGTGTGTGTGTGTGTGTGTGTGTGTGTGTGTAAAAATATACTCAGCTATAATCTGAGATTAACGACAGAATGGTTAAATAAAATAAAGACAAGAGGAAACTGTATTTTAAATCGCCTACGCGTTTCGTCCTTTGATGGACATTTTCAAGGCAAGAAGACGAAATGAGCTTTATTCTAAATTACGTATCTAAATTACGTATTACGTATCTATAAACAAAGAGTGGTGGCAACCAAAAAGACGCTCACAAATCATTTCCACACACGAAATAAACAGTTTTCAAAGAAAACGGTCAAATTCCCTTCATTTTAATATCTCGTGACTTTGCACTTCACATGAAGAAATTCTAAAAACTAAAATATTCTGTTGATCTTTTGAAATGATTTGTGGGCGTATTTGTGGTTGCCAACACTGTTTGTTTATAGATATGTAATTTAGAATAAAGCTCATTTCGTCTTTTTACACAGGACGAAACGCGTAGGCGATTTAAAATACAGTTTTCCTCTTGTCTTTATTTTATTTAACCATTTTGTCCTTAATTTCACCATGTATATATATATATATATATATATATATATATATATATATATATATATATATATATAACGGAAAGTTCCGGAGATTAATAAACATATATGCTCTGTAATGTATCGTAATGTGAACAAATGTAAACAGACAATGTTACTAAAAGTTTCGGAGATTAACGAAATGGAATTAACAAGCGACTAACATAATTTATTTGTTTGAACATTGTTTTTAGTCGATACTTGTATTTGAGTAGATATTCTGTTTTTAATTAAACAGTATATATATATATATATATATATATATATATATATATATATATATATTTCTATCAGCCATTACTTATGAGAAATTTTGTTAGGAAAATGTGTTGACTTCGTTTGGACTGTGAAATCATTCGTGATCGATTGGTCTAAAGCGCACCAGGAAAATTGGGGACGTCCTCTATGTTGTTAGGGGTCGCAGGTTCGTATCCTGCCAAATGACGCACATTTTTCTTACAAAATTTCTCATAGTCATGCCGTTAGAAATATATATATAAATATACTGTTTAATTAAAAACAGAATATCTGCTCAAATACGAATATCCATTCAAAATATATATATATGTATATTGTCATCCGCAGACATATCTGTTTCGCTGTATCCCAGCTCATCAGTACTGTTACATTCCGATTGCTACACAACCCAGACTCGAAACCCGACAGATTTGGCGTCAGTCGGCGAAATGAATTAGAGCGCACTAGCTATTGGACGCGTATAATGATATGCGCTAAAATGTCTGCTTACTTCCACCGAACGCCCATAGCCCAGGAGTCGCCGACTGACGCCATTTAGGTCGGGTTTCAGTCCTGGCATAAAAAGCGGTCGGAGTCTAACCGTACTGATGAGCTGTGAGACGGCGAAACAGATCTCTCTGCAGATGACAATATATATATATATATATAACATTTGTAAAATGTTAGCAATATTTTAGAAATCTATTTGAGGTTTACTCCGTGGATTTTAGTGATAATAAATATTTTTTGCGGAAGATATATGAAAATATATTTTATTTTTATAAAAAATCAAAGAAGAATATAAAATATATATTCAAACTGCTATAAACTTCAGGATTAATGTGATAAATGCAGTGGATGCGAAAGAATGGAATATTGAAGATTATGCAAATGTTGCAGTAGGTACAAACATGTGACTGTGAGATAGGAGAGTTTGAAACGAATATCTTAAGCTGAAAATTGAAACATTATCTCAGAGAAAATAAGGAAACAATGTCCACTTTTTAACAGGAAATTAGATATAACCATTCAGGTTATCCAATATGTATTTTGTGCTGATAAATTTGGCTGTATCAATTATTTCGGACGAACTTAAGTCACTGGTGCCTCCTCAACAGGTGTTTACTCGTGCAACCAGACTGGCAATTGGGTCCCACTCATTCACAGTCAGGTTAGCCAAATGCAGACGACAATTCTACTCCTGCAGCTTCTTCTCTCGCACTTCTCGCCTGTGGAACTCGCTCCCATATTCTTGCTTTCCAGGCGGCTACAACCTCCAGAAATTTAAATGCAATGTCAATACTCATCTATTAACCACTGGACTCTAGCTCTCTCCCCACCCCGTATATCGTTCCCTTTCTCTCCACCTATATATCTGTCATCGCACCTGTATGGATCCGTCAGAACATAAACGATCATGGCCCTCCACATCATCCTATCTTTTGTAGCTCTTAACACCTTTTCTCTTAATTATTTCTCTCGAAAACTGCTCTGCCATCCACTTGTTTAAGCCCATCAAGTATTTCACAGATTGCTTTCCCCAGTTTCCCTTTCCTTTTATATGTCCTGAGACTATCAGATTCTCCAAGCCCTCTTTCCTCATTACATGAACCAGAAACTTCAGCTGTCTCTTCCTGATGTTAAGTGTCAGTCAGTTAAGTGCCATACGTGATACACACTTTGGGCGATCATGTCTCAAAAAAGACATCACTGACTGGGCAGAAGATTATCCCGCAGTAACTTACCATTGCTTTCTGCGGTAAACTGGTTGCCAGCCAAGGCTATAGAACCCAATCTGTTCTATTATTTAGCCCATAAGTGGAGGGAAGAGATGGATTTATAACTTTTCCAAAGGTATTTGTGTGAAAGTGAATGCAAGAAATTCAACTAGAATAATATTAATTATAAGTTTCCTTTTCGTTTACATTTTTTCTAAAGAGTCATCGTTGCCCTCACATGTTTGGTCGAGGGTATCCTCAGCATATTTCAGTAGAAAGGTACTAAATTTTAAAATATGTTTAGGTACGATAGAATGATGTTAAGCATGCTATGATCTCAGACTATAATTCAAGTGTTCGATCCTCAAGCTAGGCGTTCAGTTTTTGCCATCTAAACGAACCGTAATATAATACGAGAGCTGGTAAGCTAGCTATGATCATTGACAATCTCTAGAGACTTACATCCTCACTGGGTGTCCCGTTTTCGTTACATTCTTAGAGACCAAGCTACATTTAATTATCACACTGTTGCGCCTGCCGCAAACGGATGTTTATTAATCTCGTCTCATATATCTTTGCTAGTATGTTAGTCTTTAGTAATTTGGTGCTAATTTTCACATATATTTTCTTTATGCTTATCGAAGTTGTTTTTGTAACAGCAAACCATTTGAGTAGCAAAGCCATTTCCTCTTGTAGAATATTTGTGTTTCATCTCCCAAGTGGGCTGTTTTCAAACTGTTTTCAAGCAAATTAATCCTGTACAGAGCCTGATACATGGACACAGTTCTGTGTTCAGAAGATTGAGTTCTTAACCTCTCCCGTTCACGTTACGAGAAAATGAGGGGAGACCTGTATCTAACTCGGGCTTCTTTATCATGCTCAAATTGCGGAAGGTTAATAAAAACAACTTCCATGGTCTTTATTGGATGTAGAAAAGTCTTTGAACCAATATTTCTAACTTTCTAAAAGATTTGAAGTCGGAGTTTTGTTTGATGACTAAATTTAATAGTTCCAATCCTTATCGGACCCAAAATCCTATAAATAAATAAAAAAGAAAAAGAAAAGTTGATAAACACAGTGACTTAATATTTTAGACTGCAGTGGAAAACAATAAATAACACTGAAATTAACTAACATTATTTATCTAACCTAAACTTATTTATAAATGGAACCAATCATATATGAACAGAAATAAACTTCAGTCAGTTAAGTGCCATACGTGAAACACGCTTGGGCGATCATGTGTCGAAAGAGACATGACTGACTGGGCAGAGGATTATCCCGTAGTAGGTTGCCATTGCTTTCTGCGGTAGACTGGTTGCCAGCCAAGGCTATAGAACCCAATCTGTCCTGTTATTTAACCCATAACTGGAAGGAAGAGACGGATTAATACTTTTCCCAAGGGTATTTGCGCGTAAGTAAATGCAATGTATTCAACTGGAATTTGAACTCTGCTCTCTGATTTCTCGTTCCGAACCGATATCCACTGTACCACAACGCACATCTGAAATACACTTACGACTATGAAAAATAAAAAAATTCCATTAACTCCGTTTTTTCCGATTTTCTTAACATTTTTCGAGACGAAACATTAATGGCATTTCCTTGCATTATTGTTAACTAGCAGGATAGCCCGGCGTTGGTCGGCAGTAATGAAAGCTTTAAAATTACTCCATGGTCCTTCAGACTCTTTGGATGTTGGCACGAAAAACTAAAAAGCAATGGTTGTTTCCAGTTAAAGCGAAACCGTAGATTGAAAGAAAAATGAATGGATGTAAGTCAAATTTTGATTTCCTGGTATCGATATTAAATAAGTTTTTTCGTTGTAAACTGAATTTTGAAGGCTAAATAAATCCTCTGAGTAAATGGTATCAGGGCTGAGACTAAGAACTACAATTATACCTACTTAGAGCAAAACACGAAGCAAAAACTAAAATAAAATAAAAGGGCTGAAGAAAATACAGACATACAGGCACATAAACAGACACACACACACAAATATCTTTGACTTATATATATATTATCGTTTTTGTGCACTATTGTAAAAACTGCAACCTTGAAACTTCTGAATATCGTTTCTTATATCTTTTTTTATGAGTGTATCAAATTTGATCAAATCGGACCACTCATTCTATAACCTGATTTTTTCGATTATCGATTTTTGGTATTTATCGGGGATACTTCGACACGTAAACTGGTTGTCAGCCAAGGCTATAAAACCCAATCCGTTCTATTATTTAACTCATAAATTGAGGGAAGAGACGGATTAATACATTTTCCAAGGGTATTTGTGCGTAAGTGAATGCAAGGAATTCAACTGGAAATCGAACAGGGTTCCCCGATTTGTCGTTCCGAGTCGATATCCAAGCACCACAACGCACATCAAAATAAATATTGTCAGATATGGGAATGGAACCCATATGTGCTTATCTAAACTTATTTATAAATGGAACTTTGTCTGTGTGTGTATATGTATGTGTGTGCGTCTGTGTGTGTGTCTGTGTGTGTGTGTCCGTTACCTATAGACTCCGAAAGGGCTGAAACGATTTTCTTGAAAATTTACGCAGTTGTATTGTATGTGTATGCGAGTGTTCTTAGCTAGGTTTTGTGTCGGGGTACCCCCGATAAATATCGAAAATCGATAATCGAAAAAATTGGGTTATAGAAGGAGTGGTCCGATTTTAATCAAATTTGATACACTCATAGACAAAGACATAAGAAACGATATTCAGAAGTTACAAGGTTGCAGTTCTTACAATAGTACAGAAAATCGATTATATATATATATATATATATATATATAAAAGGCAAGATGTTTGTGTGTGTGTCTGTTCATCTGTCTGTATGTCCTTTATACAAATCTACAATTGTTATCTGATTTTCACCAAACTTCACACAAATATTCTTTAGGCTGAGTCTGAGCTCCAGGACCATGGATATGTTTTAAAGCTTTCATTACACCCAAGCAACGCCGGGCTACACTGCTAGTAAGGTATAATTAATACCTTGACTTTGGCGCTTAGACCGCTCGGTCTACTTTTTACTCAAGTTAAAAAAAGATGAATGTATTTCTCTCGCTCGCAAAAAACATATGTATAGTTATTATATAGGCGAATGCAAAGATGCACAGAGGAATTTCTACCGATTACGCGAGTAACATTAAGAAACTGAGTCAGTACAATTGGGAGATATTTAGATTTGCGAAAATGTGCATGCATTTTAATAAAATAACCTTCAATAATTCTTTACATAACCATAATTCAATGATTATTCAAATATGTTTCGCGTAAGTCAAAATGCCATTGTTATGTTTATTATTCCCTCTCACTCTTTCTTGCTATGTTCACTTCTTATCACTCTCTAAATTTCACTCTGTCTCACTTAATCTCTCTCTTGCTTTATATCTCTCGCCGACGCTCTCTCACGCTATCTCTCTCTTTCTCTCTCTTGTTAGATCTTTCGCTTGTTTGCTTTCTCTCTCGTTCATTCTCACGAAAGTTTTCTTTCTTTAGTTAGCTCTCTAGTTCATTCCCTTTCTTTTTCGCCACCTCTCTTTGTCATCACTTATTGTCTCTTTCTAATCTTCGCCTTTTCTCTCTTTTTCTTCTCTCGCTTTCACTGTCTCTCTATCTCTTGTTTGTTATATCTTTAATTGTGTTTCTCCCTCGATATGTCTCTTGTTCATTGTAAGAGTTTCTCTCTGTCTCTTGCTCTGTTACATTGATCTCTCTGTCTCTGTCTCTTATGCTATTTATCTGTCTCTCTCACTCGTTCTCATCTTCTCAATCTAGTTCTCTCTCTCTCTCTCTCTCTCTCTCTCTCTCTCTTGTCTAATTTTTCTAATATTCTTTAATTTCAATTTTTTGGTCGCCCGCTCTCTTGACAAAAAATCGCTATCTCTGACTCATTCTCTGTCCCTTGCTATCACTTACGTAGATTCCACTTTTGAGGTCGCACTCTCACTCAAATTCCTATTATATCTATCGTTGAATATCTCTCTCTTGCTCTCTCTCTCTCTCTCTCTCTTTGTTCACAAATTTTCAATCAATCTCTGTCTCTTGCTCGTTATCTCTCTTTCTCACGCATATCCTTTCTAGTTCATTCTCTTCATTTTTTTCTTTTTTGCTCTTGTTTTCTCCCACGTTCACTATCTCTCTTTCTCTGATTCTCTCTCTCTCTCTCTCTCTCTCTCTCTCTCTCTCTCTCTCTTTCGTTTAATTCTTCCATGAAACGACCGCTTTATTCTTTTGTACTTAATTGCATTCGTCTATTATCCTCAGAGGCCGAATTTTGTTTGTGCATTAACTAAGAGACGGAACAATATATTTTGACTGCTAACATTTTTTTTTTCATATTTTTTAAATAATATTACGACTTATCCCTTCGGCTACAGTCACTAATGTTCGTATAATATCGGCACTCACGGGAATACGAAACTGATCAAACGCGCATGCGTAGATACACACATTGACTCAGACAAATACAAGATACAGACTGCATTTAACATCCGTATACATTTAAAGGAATAATTGCACGAACAAATATGAATAAATACGAACTAAAATTGCATTCAATTCTGAATGTTTATATTTATGGATATAATCAAGTATAAATTCTCTCCCAGTGATATATTCACGTATGTTATAAAAACGCAATTACTATAAATCGTTATATATATATATATATATATATATATATATATCTGTCTTTGATTCTCCCTCTCTTTCTAATATATATATATATATATATATATATATATATATATATATATATATATATATAATTCATCAATTATTTTTTAATAAATACTCCTATTTGAGTGAGATATTCTCTTTTTACGAGTATCTATTAAAAATAATGTTCAAAGAAATAAATTAAATATTTTGGTTGTCAATCTACTTCGTAAATCTCCGGAAAATTCCATAATATATATATATATATATATATATATATATATATACATGAAAAAGGATTGAAGAAAATATTTACAACGTTAAAAACATTAATTTGAAACAGTACTGTGCATTGTAGTGCAGTGGATATCGTCTCGGTACGAGAAATCGGGGAGCCGAGTTCGAATTCCAGTTGAATTCATTGCATTCACTTAAGCACAAATACCCTTGGGAAAGGAATCCGTCTCTTCCTTCCAGTTATGGGTTAAATAACAGGACAGATTGGGTTCTATAGCCTTGGCTGGCAACCAGTCTACGGCAGAAAGCAATGGAAACCTACTGCGGGATAATCTTCTGCCCAGTCAGTCATGTCTCTTTCGAGACATGATCGCCCAAGCTTGTTTCATGTATGGCACTTAACTGACTGAATATAAAAATAGAGCAATTATTATTTATTACAACTTAACCCTTAGAACATGTACAAACTACAATCTACTACAAAAGTGTACATTTTGATTCGACATTCTGACTTTCTTCCTCCTCTGTTCATTTTTCGTCTTTGTTAAGCCAAGATGTCGCTTGACAAATATCTGTATAAGCTTATATTTTACTTCCTTCCTAAATTTGGTGTCTATTTCTTCTTGAGCCGTCTTTTATTGCCTCTTTTCTCATGTTTCTTCATTTCGTTTTTATTTTTATTTTTGTTTTTTATTTCCTCTGTGTCATTCTCTTTCCTCTTTTTTTCCCCACCCTTTTTGATTTCTATTTTGGTTTTCTCATATTTCCTATCCTCTTTACCTCGGACGAAAAAATTCTCCAATAAAAGGAAGTGAATTTTCATCAATTTTCTTTTAAAAATGTTTATTACCATCATTACTAACTACCTGATGAAACACTATTCTTTCAATGTGCAAAGAAAGTGTAAACGTTTGTAGTAGATTGTAGTTTGTACATTTTCTAAAGTATAATATATATATATATATATATATATATATATATATATATATATACACACACACACACACACACACACACAAACACACACAGACACATATATATGTATATATACATATTTATATATATATATTTATATAATGGCTGGCCACTCGTATCCAAGGGCACCCATCTACCGGGGTGGCAACATAATCCTTTTTGCAAACAACTGCTCAGGCAACACCCACAGATCCCACCAATTAAAGTAATACTTGAATATAGGTCCAACGGAGGTTAAAATGTTCATGGGAAATAATAAACTGAAAGAGATTTAAGGCTTAGGAATGTGGGGAGTGTGTAAATGAGGAATGTCTTTGATGTAGTCGCTTCTTAGGTCAGTAAGTAGTTTTGAGACAGGGAAGAAGGAAGGAGAGGTGAAGGGACGAGCATAGTAGCCAATTGACTTGGTCAAGGGATATATTAATTACTCTCGCCTGTCACCGTCGATCTGTCTGTCTGGGTGCTTTCTGTCTCGGCTTTTTATATCTTCTTTTTGATCACAGCAGCTCGTTTGGGATTTCACACTTGTATTTGATTGTGGGCTTCCCATTGGCTGATAAATAAAATTCGCGTAGACCCGCGAACTGGAAATTTAATATTTAATCAATTTTTGAAAACTGAGAATGTCTTCTAGTTTTGTATTCAAAAATGTTTTGCTGATAATTTTTTTCCCTTTAAAAATGTGTTATGGTAATAATTTTTTTTTCTTCAAAAATGTATTGTTGGTAATATTTTTCTTTCAGAAATGTATATATTTCTATTAAGAAATATTTTTATGTAAATATTTTTATAAAAGTGTATTTTTATACTTTCATAATGTTTTGACCCCAGTTTGGGGGTTAAATTTGAGACCCTAATAAATATCTGAGACCCTAATAGGTGCTACCACTCTGAGTCAGGGTGGACCTGGGAACAACAGCAATTAAGAGGTGGTTCCATGCTCCTCGCAACCTCCCTTGCTGCTCGATGCAGTTCAATGTCATACCCAGAACAAAAACAGAAAAAAATATAAAAAAGGTCAAAAGATCTGCTTAAAAAATGAATTAGTAAAGAGAATAATCCGAAGCAAGACTTTCGTTCGACGTTCTGGGCGGAAGGATTGTGATGATAGGAATTTTCTTTTTCCTTCTTTCTGAACATAACCTAAATTTTCCCTAATTTTAATCTTCTTCTTCCGACATATATACATGACTAGTTTTGTACGACGAAAGGCTTGCCTCGGGTTTTTCTCTTTATTTATATAAATTTTTTTAAGCGACTCTTTTGATCTTTTTTGATATCTAATCTTTTTTTTTTCTTTTTATTTTGTTAGGCGATATTATTACAACTAATTGTTTCATAGTTTGTCATTTTTCTCCATGGTCCTGCTCCTTAAAACGTTATTAGTGTTTTGTTGTAAAAAAAAACTTCTACATAGCTCAGAGTTAAAATTCGGTCGGGTTTCAATCCTGGGTAAAAAGCAATCGGATATCTAACATTTTTGATGAGCTGTGATACAGCAAAACAGATCTGTCTGCGGATGACTATATATATATATATATATATATATATATATATATATATATTACGGAAATTAACGAAATTTAACGAAACTTGGTTATAAGCAACCGACAATTTAGATATTCTGTTTTTAATTAAACAGTATTTTATATAGATATAAATATAAAATACTGTTTAATTAAAAACAGAATATCTACTTAAATACGAGTATCGGTAAAAATAATGTTCAAAATAATTCATTATATATATATATATATATATATATATATGCTTTGTTTGAGACGACTGACAGGGTATATCTAGTAAGCTATTTTTCCAATATTCCTACAAGTGTTTTCTTTTTTTTTTTACACAAAGTGTGTAAAAGCTGAATGCCTGAAAGCACGCGAAGATGCAAAACTTTTGAAAAAAAAAGTTTTATCGCAGTCCCTTGTCAGTTGTTAATGAAATTTGTATAAAATAGAGATATCTGCTCAAAAGTGCATAATATATATATATATATATATATATATATATATATATATATATATATATATATATTATGCACTTTTAAGCAGATATCTCTATTTGAGCGGATATAGCAGATATTTACGCTCTCACACCCTGGAAGAATGGTAAACTTTGAAAAACAGTAGCTACTCTGGCATGTACGTATCGCTCATTCAGTAAAAGGAATTAGAGCACTCTGGATATTGGGCGCGTATAATGATAATATACACGCTAAAAAGTATGCCTTCTTCTACCGAATGCCCATAGCCTAGAAGTAGAATCGCCGACTGATGCCAATTCGGTCGGGTTTCAATCCTGGTTTTAAAAAAAGCAATCAGTGTCTAACCGTACTGATGAGCTATAATACAGCGAAACAGATTTGTCTGCGGATGACTATATATATACATTTTTGCCACTTGGACTAAGTTCCATTTGTAATTCGTGTACATGTATGATTAGTCTGTTTTAGACGTTTAACGTGTGAAATAATCAAGTTAACGAGAAGTTTTCTCTATAACAATGGCAGGAGATTCATCTTTTGAGCAGGGAAATATGATTTTACAAAAGACCGCACGAATGGTAATGGACGCGGGGCTGCAGAGCTGTATCATATTGCGTTTCTAGACCTAAGACAGCCGTGTTATCCAGCGTTTGATGTGACAAGATCCTAGGCACCACAAACGAGGAAGACAGAGATTCACTCGTACGCCGGACAATGAAGAACCCATTCTTTGATTTCAGTTGTCGCCTTTCTTTCTAGAGGCACAGGTTTACTTCTGGCAGTTGGTGCTCAAAAGGTTTACGAACATCGCTAGACTCATTCATGGTTTGTTTTATACTAAACTAGCAGTATAGCCCGGCGTTGCTCGAGTTCAATGAAAGCTTTAAAACTAATCCATGGTCCTGGAGCTTGGTCTCAGCCTAAAGCATATTTGTGTGAAGTTTGGTGAGAATCGGATAAAAATTGTAGATTTGTATAAAGGACATGCAGACAGATAAACAGACACACACACAAAAAACTTTTCCTTATATGTATATATATTTTATCGATTTTCTGCACTATTGTAAGAACTGCATCCTTCTGAATATCGTTTCTTATGTCTTTGTCTATGAGTATATCAAATTTGATTAAAATCGGACCACTCCTTCTATAACCCGATTTTTTCGATTATCGATTTTCGATATTTATCGGGTGTACCTGGACACAAAACCTAGCTAAGAACACTCGCAGACGCTTATAGTACAACTGTGTAAATTTTCAAGAAAATCGGTTCAGCCGTTTCGGAGTCTATAGGTAACGGATACACACACAGACACAGACACGCATACAGAAAAGTTCCATTTATAAATAAGTTTAGATTTAGATAGATATATGATCTAATTCTACTATTCAATACTTAGCTTTTATCTTAGACAGGTGATTTACATCGAAAGAAATTATCACTGGCATTCGGTCTGGTTTGCATCTTATCATTCATTGAGATCAGTTGTCGCTTTTCAATAGCACGTCACCAGTTTCCTTGTGGTAGGAAGTGCTGAAAAACTTTGCAGACATTATTGAACTCCCGTATGTGGTAAAGTTAACAATGGCTTTGACAGTTCTATTAAAGATAACACCTGAATTTTAGTCGAGGGACAAAAATTTGCCGAAGGGCCTCCACACACTCTCTCTGTCTCTGTCTGTCTGTCTGTCCGTCTGTCTGTCTCTTTTTCATGTCTGTCGGACATGTTAATATGCAAGAGTCTTGGTATTTTTTGACAAGGTAGAACAGTGCTGATAGCAGACACGGAAAGAAATTTCTAAGACATCCTGCAGAATGTAAGTGAAGAAAGCAGAAAGAAAGGGCAACAAATAAACTACAAGAAAACTTAATGTATGCTTATTAGTAAAAGTAGGAGCCTAAAATGCAAACTACAGGCCAAGGACATTACAATCAAGCTGCTGCGATAATACAAATGCCTGAAAGTGCGACACTGGGATCTGAAGGCGTACTGTTATGTTCAAGGATGCATTCCAGAAACAGTCTCGATATATTTTTTTATAATTTACATTATTTATATTGTTCGGACAATTGTGCTCATCCTTGTTGGCATTTTCACGACATTTTAGCTGCTTCTTCGGATGACTCGAATTTCGAATTTAAAGCTTTATACGGTGGATTGTTCTTGTTCCAGCTGTCATTCTTTTGCCAGGTATTTCATTATCAGTTATCTCCCTTTGAATCAGCACTTTAAGCTTTTGTTCACAAGTTTGTGTAGCCAGATATTGAACTCACAACACTGGGTCAAGTCACTGAATTCAATCAACGCTTTTATCCATGTGCTCTTGGAGACATCAGTCCATGAGATGTTTGTTTTTTGTTGGGTGGGGGGGGGGGTGATTTAAACTTAATGTCCCAGTAAACCTTTTTTTTACCAAAGTTCATATTAAAATATTTGTTTTTATTATTGTTTTTCTCTAGCACTCCGTATATCTGAATCCCGTATTAAATATTTAGATGCGTTTTGGCCTAGCAAAATAGGCTGATTCCTTAAGTTTTCGTATTTTCCAGTGATTTTCTATGTCTATTGTTACGAATTCATCCTCAGAGGGCAGTAATCTCACTTTTTCTTCTATACGTGGTTATCTTCGTCCGATTTTTCTATTTCCCCTCGTGTTACGGCTTTACGGCGTTCCTTCAGCCTTATCTTAATGGGGTGGTCTGTTTCTCTTTTATATTCCTGACAACAGCTGCGTGAGAATGGCGTATTTATTCATGTTTTCCTCTATGGCATGGCTTACTCGGAAGAGGTATCGTCGTGTTGATATATGAGCCACAGCTTTTGGTAATTTTTCCGATAATTTTCTCAGAAAATGTAGGAATACCAAGGTTAATTTCGGGTTGTTGTTATCTTCTTGCGCCTTTTCATCCCGGTATGTCGAAGGTACTCTCATATAACTCGGGTAGTTGTTACGTTGTAAGGTATTGCTTATTCTGACCATTCCTCGTTCATCTGTCTCTGGGTCACCACTTACGACTTTTGCTCGATGTTATAAGCAGCAGTCGATTCCTCTCTTTACACTTAGTGGGAGTTGAAGCTGAGGTATTATCCGGTGAATGTTGGTTTGCGTCATACGTATGTCTTGAACCTCTGACCTCTTAAGCCGGCCAAACATAGAAATGAATAAAATATGGAGACCAGTGATACGCATTGCTACATAAAAAAACAATAATACCAACAAAAATTGTAATATGAGCTCTATTAAAAAAATATTTACAGTGACATTATGTTTGTAAGTCCCAATAATATGTATCCTACATTCCTCAAGACACATGGGCCAGTTGAGAAATGCTTTGATTGAATCCAGTGTCTTGTTCCAAAGATTTGTCCGTTAAATACCTCAAAAATAAAATCAATCATTCAGTTCGAAATTCTAATCACTTGACGAAGGCCAGGAAGTACAACGGCTGAAACGTCGTGAATATGGCAACTAAGTCCAAATAATGTAAATAGTGGAAAAAATGCAATATCTCATCAAAGTAAGTATATTTCTTATAGATGTCGATTAAGTTGCATAGATATGAGATTCGTAACGGATTGTTATTACGTTCTGCTGATTCGGTACAATGGAGACGTCTACACACACAAATCTAGTTGATTATATCTGAAATATTTTTATAGGCATAAAAACAACCTTTAATTATTATGTGAAATTTTACTAACAGCTTACTATTGTTATCATGTCATTTTTCATTATAAATCGATTTCTGCTATGGTCGCACTGCCTACTAAGTCTGCAGGAAGACCTTATTCAGGTAGTGGTGTGTTGTTATCGCTTGATTTAATGTTTTTTCATATCACTCTAACATCCCTAGCGTTACATATACAAAGTTCTCTTTAGTGTGTGAGTTGTACTTAACAAGACAAATTTTTTGAATAGCTGGGGTTTCCAGGGATTCTTTCAATGTGTTTTTTTTTTTTTGTTCCATTTTTTATCATTCTAAGTGCACCCACAATCACTGGTACGATACTTGTTTTCAATTTCCACATTTTTTCTATTTCAATTTCCAGGTCTTTATATTTTGACAGTTTTTCGAATTCCTTGGTTGCTATGTTACAATCCGCTGGAAAAGCCATATCAATTAATAAGCAAGTTTTTTCTTTTTGGTTTTTAGCAATAATGTGCGGCCTATTTGCTTCGATTTTTCTGTCTGTATAGATGGTGTAATCCCAGAGAATGGTGATATCTTCTATTTCTGTAACCGGTGCTGGGTGATGTTTATACCAGTGTTTATTTACATATTTTCCATAGTGTTTGCACATTGTCCAGTGTAAATATTGCCCCACTCTATCGTGACAATTTTTATATTTATTTGGGGCAAGTACAGAACATCCTGAGATTAGATGGTCTATTGTTTCTTGGTATTTATCACAGAACGTGCATTTTGGATCCACTTATTATTATTATTATTATTATTATTATTATTATTATTATTATTATTATATTTTTAGAATAGTTAAGATGTTTTCAAATGATGCATTCTTTGGCCGTAATATTAATTTGAAGGATTAGCAAAAGCAATTCAAAATTGAACTCTACTTTGAATAAAAAACGAACTAATGCAACTCTAGATTTTATTTCAAGTTATTTTATAGCCTATTAACTGTTAACCTTGATTTACAAAAAATAAGCATACAGTAAATATTATATCAGTATTGTTCTTCTTCTATGTGTCATGATCCTTCCGGATTTAGACGGTCATGGCTTTCCACATCTCTCTATACCTTGTAGCTCTTAACACTCTTTGTCATGTTACTCTTTCCAAACGCTGCTCTACTATCCATTTGTTCAAGCCCATCAACTATATCATGCGTTGCTTTGCTCTCTCTCTTTCTTTCCCTCTGTCCTGAGAGTATCAGATTCTCAAAGCCCTCCTTCCTCATTGCATACCAGAAACTTTAGCTGTTTTTTTTTTCTGATGTTAAATCTATTTTTTCTTTTTCGTTTACATCCTCTCCAAAACCTCGTCATTGCTCACACTTTTGGTCCATGGTATCCTCAGCATCCTTTTGTAGAACCTCATTTTAGTTGTTTCAGGTCTTTTTTTCATCTTTGATGAGATTGTCCAGCATTTGCTGCCATATTAAGGGACAGATATCGCATAACAATCCAGTACTCTTTTCTTTTTTTTCAACAAAACTTTCCTGTCTCTCAATACTCTGTTCAGCTTTTGGAATACAACCTTGGCTATTGCAGTATGCCTTCAGATCCTAGTGTCATATTTTCTATCCTCTGTTAGAACACTTCCTAGGTATTCAAATTTCTGCATCTCCTTGATTTTTATATCCCCAACTTTCTTTTTTTATTTGTATTTTCTGCCAAACTTTACTCAAGCCTATCAAGTATGTCAGGTGTTGCTTATCACTGTCTATCTTTCCCTCTATCCTGAGGGTATCAGATTCTCCAACTCCTCTTTCCTCATTATGCCACCCAGAAACTTAAGCTGTTTCATCCCGATGTTAAATATAAACTTCCTTTTCATTTTTATCCTCTCCAAAACCTTGACATTGCTCACATGTTTGGTCCATGGCATCCTCAGCTTCCTTTTGTAGAACCACATTCTTACATTTTTTATGAGATTGTCCGGCTTTCGCTGCCATATTGAAAGACAGACATCCCATAGCAATCCAATACTCTCTTCTTTGTTTCCAATGAAATTTTCCTGCCTTTCAATCTTCCACTCAACCTTTGAAATGCATTATCGATCATATCAATACACCTTCAGATTTCAGTATCGCACTTTTTGTCTTCTATAAGAACAATTCCCAGAAACATTTGCTCCCATTAACTTAGATCACTGGTGCCTCCTAGGTATGAATTTACACGAGCTACTAGATTAGCAACTAGGTCCCACCATTTCACAGTGAAACCGATAAAATGTAACCGCAATTTCTACTCCAACAGCTTCTTTTCACTCACTTCCTACATGTTGAATTCCACGACAGCTATAATCTCCAGGAATTTAAATGTAAGGTCAATAGATATCTGCTATCACACTAACTCGCATCCATTCTCAAAAGCTCTTTTTCCATCTACTCCAACCACATCCTCGGTATCCTCATCCGTCTATTTCCCTCCTTCTGAAATTTCCTATAACTAACCCCTCTTTCTTGTCACTTTTCCTTATGTAACCCACTGCCCAACAGTGGTAGTAGAATGCCTTGTTTGGGGTGAGATGATTAGAAAACAAAATCTTTAATTTGTGAACCTGTTTCATTTTAGTACCTCCAAATTATGATAATAGTGGTTCTAAGAGTCATTTAATATTAAAAGACTAGAATCGTTCTGGCAGTCATTTAATTCATTTTCACATAATAATATATTTAATAATATATTTAATATATATATTTTTTAACAAACAATTATAACAGGTAATGATAATATAATATTAAGGGGTAAACATTTTAACATTTCTGGGATTGATATGTTTATTTTTTATATGTTTGTATAATCAATACAATACGTTTTGGTATATTTATTATCTGTATGTTTGTATAAACAATACAAAATGTTTTGTGCGCACTCTTTTTTTTTTTTCATTAGTGTATATCTTCACCGGAGCTGTTCAACTTGTACGGCCAGACTATACTGAGGACCCTAGATGTTATACCAGGATTTGTAATCGGCGACCACAATTTGAACAACATAAGGTTATGCAGTTGATACAGTGATGATAGCAGACACGGAAAAAACTACAAGACCTCCTACAGAAGGTAGTTGAAGAGAGTGACAAGGAAGGACTACAAATTATCTGCAAGAAAACCGAATGCATGGTCATCAGCAAAAAGAGAACACGAAAATGCTAAATACAGGTGCGGGATACTAAAATCAAGCAGGTACAAATGTTTAAATACCTGGGAAGTGTTCTAACAGAAGACGGAAAGTGCGACACAGAGATACGGAGGTGAATTGGCAAAGCAAAGGACGCATTCAGAAAGCTAAGTAGAGTATTAAGAGACAGGAAAATTTCACTAGAAACAAAGAAGAGAGTACTAGATTGCTATGTGATGTCAGATCTTCAATATGGTAGCGAATGCTGGACAATATCATCTAAGATGAAAGAAAAACTTGAAGCAACTGAAATATGGTTCTACTGAACGATGCTGCGAATATCATGGATCGAGCATGTGAGCAATGATGAAGTTTTGGAAAACATGGAAACGAAAAGGAAATTAATACTGAGCATCAGGAAGAGACAGTTAAAGTTCCTGGAAGATACATTGAGGAAGGAGGGCTTGGAGAACCTGATACTATCAGGCCAGATAGAGGGAAAGAGAGACAAAGGAAAACAGCGTGTAAAGTACTTGATGGGTCTGAGCAGGTGGATGGCAGAACGGGGGTTGCGTGGTGTAACAAGAGAAAGCGTGCTAAGAGCCACCAGGGATAGGGAGACGGAGCATGCCATTATCGTCCTAGTCCTGAAAAGACAAGGCACATCGAAGAAGAAGATATCTACTTTTGCTATTTAAAGTGTTAAGTCATTCAAACGCCCAGGCGTGTCGATGAAATTCATACTTTTTATAAAAGACCGAGTATACAAAACTATTTGCAAACAGCATATATATATATATATATATATATATATAGGTATGGATGTAAATAAGCATATATGTGGGTGTGTGTGTGTGTGTGTGTGTGTGTGTGTGCGCGCATGTGTGCGCGCATACACACAGATTCACATCAATATATAAGTATTTATCTGGTCTTAACAGAACAGTGCTCAATACGGTATAACTAGGCAAAAATATATAGAAATAAATATACATATTATCGTACGTTTTAAGCACAACTCGGAGTTTCATGCATTATGCAATCATCAGGTGCATATTAGTAATTGAACTGAATATACATACATATAGCTTAGTGCATATATATTTATATAAACATTAATGCATGTTTTATTAAATAATATAGACAAGTTTTGTCTATTTATTTTATGTTTTTTTTATTCTCTGATAAGCTTAATAGCATTATAATTAAATGAAGTAAAAATTACAATATTAGTACATAGTTTTTAATAGTCCAAACTGAGCTTTCGGATATATATATAGTATAAGGGAGAGTATCAATACATTTAAAAGCTTTGTCACTTAACTGATTAATTTTACCCTCACTATCCTGGCTCCTGGGTGTCGTAGATGGACCTGGTGTGCACTTGACAGTGGGTATCAGCTATTAGTCGCTTATACTTCTCGATTTTTCTTTTTTATATGTGCTTATCATTGGTACATTTTTTATTCCTATTCTAAGTGTGCTTGTCTCCGTTTGCGCTCGTTTGCCCGGATGTGCGTCCGTATAGAATATCATGATAATTTGTTCTTTCCGTCGTTTTCTTTTCACACAACACTCTCTCCTTAATCTTTTCTTTCTTTATTTTTTCTTTTTTCATCTTTTCTTTCAATTGTTGCCATTTGACTTATACATCATCGTCGTCATCACCATTTATTCAGTTAACGCATTTTATGCCTCAGTAGTTACCACTCGCCTCCATCTTACAATTGTGTTTCATGGCGATATTTAAAAAAGAATAGTACTTTTCTCACCGGGGATGTTGAGGTTATCCTGTCCCTCTTCTCAGTAGTTAAAAAGACAAGGTAGAAGATGATCAGAATCCAGTTTTCTTTCTCTTAAAATGGTTGCACAGCAAGGCTATAGGGTCTAGTCTGTCCTGGTATTTACTCAAGAGAGAAAATTAGTTTATTTCTTTCCGAAGGGTATTACCATGTAAATAAATGCAATGAACTCGACTGGAATTTGAACACGGCTCTCTGTTTTCTGAATTCTCAATCCGCTATTCATTCTCTTATTACACATATGTAGGAATTAACGCACAACTTCTGTTGATCCCATTGAATTAACGAAAGTAAATCAATATCTATCGTGACTCGCGAATAGTCAATTGTATTATTAACAACGCCTGACATATTTCTAACAATATAGGCACATTTTCTTGAATTTAAAAAATAAAATTTTTTGCTCATTTTTGTGGCCTCTTAAGGCCAGGAAGAAAGACACGAAAAGAAGAAGGTAGGTTGAACTAGTGAACTGGAATAACACAACATATATACGAAGTAGTAGAGTTATTAGTCAGCATATAGAAGTGTCTGTCCGAACTGTCAAGTTAAACTGCGTCTCGACTGCCTCCTTTAGGAAGTCTCGCAGATTAGTATTTATGAAGGAGGAAGAGTTCATTCCAATGTGGATAGGGCACCCATAACAACTTATACATATAGGAATATGGATATAAAGTTTATCATTTTAAAATAAAAAGACTCTTCTTCATCTATGTGCGGTGTCAATTCAGGAGGTAGGTGTTTTGAATGGTAATTTTCAAATTGTAGCTTAGACGTGACACAAAGCTGAAAGTATACGGCATCCAGTAAGGACGAACTTTCTGAAAGCCCCTCGTTCTCTTGCTATATAGATTTAATCTTTTAAAAAGTCCATATGTTGTGGTGCAGTGGATCTCGACAAATCGGGTTGCCGAGTTCTAATTCCAGTTGAATTCCTTGCATTCACTTACGCACAAATACCCTTGGGAAAGGTATTAACCCGTCTCTTCCCTCCAGTTGTGGGTTAAATAATAGAACAGATTGGGTTCTACATTCTTGGCTGGCAATCAGTCTACCGCAAAAAGTAATGGCAACCTACAGCAGGATAATATTCTGCCCAGTCAGTCATATCTCTTTCGAGACATGATCGACCAAAAGCGTCTATCACGTATGGCACTTAACTGACATATGTATTTCTCCATACTTATCATTCAGGCATTTAAGAAAAGCGAAAATGTTATTCTTCTTCTTCATGTGCGTTGTCCTTTTAAGATGTAGGCGATCAAGGACTTCCACTTGGCTCTGTCTTTTGTCGCTCTCAATATTTTCTCTCTTGGTATCCCTAAGCCCCGTTTCGCCATCCATTTGCTCTGACCTAACAAGTACGTCTCGCACTGCTTTCCCGTCTCTCCTTCCATTTATCCGACCTGTGAGTATTAAGTTCTCCAGGCCCTCCTTCCTCAGCACATGTCCCAGAAACCTCATTTGTCTCTTCCTGATATTTAATATCAGCTTTCTTCTCATTTGCATCCTTTTCTACACCTCATCGTTGCACATGTGCTCGTCCATGATTCCTCAGTATCCTTCTGTAAAAATCTATCATATTTTAAATATTATATATTGGGTGAGCTGATAATTTTTTTTTTTTTTTCAGAATGGAATAAAAACACTTTGGCAGCTAATCAAAATGAGAAACGGATTCGTTATTTTTTTTTAAATCGATGATAAAAAATTTTATTTAACGCGATTTCGTTGTCAAATCTGAAAAGAAAGACATTACACGATTTTGAATTTTTCCTTCTTTTTAGCAAATAATCTAAAAATACAAGCTTATCTCCACTTATAAACATCTCATTAACTCGTGTGTGTGCACGTGTGCGTGTGCACGTGTGCGTGTGCACGTGTGTGTGTGTGTGTGTGTGTGTGCGTGCGCGCGCGCGTGCGTGTGTGAGCGCTCGCGTTTTCCTCGGTTAAACATAACTTTAAATAATTCTTTCGGATTATTACCAGCGTCGCCAAAATTGGACTCTGAGGGTCGCACCATATTAACTTGTGACAATGTGGAGACGAGACATGGGATCGGTAGCCGTGTCGAAAGAAAGCAGTAATGAATTTCACTGGGGAAATCATATTGTCCTTTGTTATATGATATTATCTCGAAGCAATAGAATGTAGGACCACAACTCTAATACATTAGATGCTTTTTTTCCTAGACGTTTATTTAAATCACTGAGTGCCCCTTGATTGTCGCTTTCTTGAATAACAAAATATATTCTCTTAGTTATATATTTTTTTTTTACTTGTCACCTTATTTAGCAATGGCACTGCGTTTTTTTTTCTTTCTTTTCATTCTTATTTTTTATTTCGTTCTGTACTGTCTTGTAGATTTTGGTTTTTTGAGGTCCGTAGAGATTCCTACATACTGGGATCAGAAATATATATATATATATATATATATATATATATATATATATATATATAATGCAAGAAAAGTATAAGAAGAATAAGAAAAAAGAAATTGGTTAGTCTTGTAAGTATAAATCATCGTCCCATATTCTTTATTAGATGAAAAACACTTCGGGGTAAGCAATGAAATATGTTCATTGCGAGATCTAATAGAAAGAATAGTCAACCAATTATATATTGAGACTTCTGATTATATACTCACAACTACACACACAAAACTCTCTCTCTCTCTCTCTCTATATATATATATATATATGGACACACACAGACCTTGCGATGGATAAATTGTCGGCATTTTATATTTTTACTTTCGCACGTACACGGTCTTTGTTTGTGATTTTGACAACAGCACTCTATAGTAGGGTCAGTTGGGCGCCGTATGTAAGAACAGAACTACCACGAAGCAATTCACTCCGTCAGAAATTTAGAAATGTCATGTTGAATTGCTTGGAATTCGAGCCGAAAGCTTCAATAGGAACCTTTTAGAGTGTCAATCTGAGAAAAGTACAGAGGATTCGAAAAGAGTTAGATGAGTCTAATGGTGATTAGAAAGTTGTCTAGAGTGATCACTAAAAATAACGACGTTATACCTCTATTCATCTTCCCACAGGGCATCAGACTCAATACAGAGGCTTAAATTAATTGATTTGAGGAGGTAGTGATGCTCTTAGACAAGAGGGTAACTGCTGGATCAACCTGCGTCTGTCAGCAGAACTCTGCGCCAAGCCAAGCAATCAGAAGAACCCAGTCATGGTTGTGAAACAATTCATGAGACGACATCATCCTTTATTCCTAAGACTACAAGAGGATGTACGTCGTGGTGCAGTTGGTATCGACTCGGAACCACAAATTGGGGTACCGAGTTTGAATTCCAGTTGAATTCCTTGCATTCACTTACTCACAAATACCCTTGGGAAAGCTATTAATACATCTCTTCCCTCCAGTTATGGGTTAAATGATAGGACAGATTGGGTTCTACAGCCTTGGCTAACAACCAGTCTCCCGCAGATAGCAAAGGTAACCTAGTGAGGGATATTCTTCTGCCCTATCATTCATGTCTCTTTTGAGACATGATCGCCCAAAGTGTGTATCACGTATGGCACTTAACTGATTGACAACCCTCTTGATCATTATGTGTAGGTTTTATTGGCATTGAATATAACAAGCCCGCTTTTCCCCCACTGGAAATTAAGTTTTACATCGGAAGCGAGATCAGCTACTAATCTCTGACTCTGGCTTTTAGAGGTGTGGCCTTGTATTGTCGTATCATCGGCATAGATGTTTACAAGATCGGAGTATATTCTTAGGGACATGCGTTGTGGCTTAATAGATTTTGGCTTGCAATGAGAAATCATAAAAAGCATTTATCCATCACTTTTCCCCCACCTATGGATTGAATAGCAGGGAAGATAAAGCTCTAGAAGCTTGGATGGCAACAAGTCTACCACAAACAGTAATGCCAACCTCCTACCAAAAATCTTCTGCCTTGTTCACCAATCGTGTATCACATATATACTTGACTAACTAACATTTTTAGGGAGTTCATTTATGTAAATAAAAAACAACGGTTAGTCCGAGAAGTGACATAAGGAGGATGTCAACGTTGGCCGACAGAGTGTCGGGGCCTTGCCAGTTAGTAAATACCGTACAGATCTTCTACCTAGGAAGGACTTTGTATAAAAGAGAACAATTCTAGTGAATCTTTAGATGGAGATTCTGTTTAGTAAACCTGTGTGCCACACCTTGTCAAAGGCTTTTCAGATATCTAAAGCTGTGGTAAATGCGATATATGTGTAACCAAGGGTCTAACTAATTATGTATTCAATGATAATTAAGACGTCAGCAGTATATCACTTTGATCGAAAACCGCACTGCTCCTCGAGGTTGTTCCTATCCAGGTGCTCGAAGATCTTTTTTTATTTTGTTGTTGTTGTTATTGTTTTTTTTGTTTGTTTGTTTTTTTTGTTTTGTTTTATTTTTTGCTGAAAATCTTTGAGTGGATAGATAGATAGATAGATAGATAGATAGATAGATAGATAGATAGATAGATAGATAGATGAATACTTGATAGATAGATAGATAGATAGATAGATAGATAGATAGATAGATAGATAGATAGATGAGAATACTTGATTGATAGATAGATAGATAGATAGATAGATAGATAGATAGATGAGAATACTTGATAGATAGATAGATAGATAGATAGATAGATAGATAGATAGATAGATGAGAATACTTGATAGATAGATAGATAGATAGATAGATAGATAGATAGATAGATAGATGAGAATACTTGATAGATAGATAGATAGATAGATAGATAGATAGATAGATAGATAGATAGATAGATAAACAAACAGGTTTCTTTTAGACAGTAAGGGATTAATCAAATCTAAACTTAGAAGATCATGTAGTTATATGGTATTGGGCTAAAGCTGTGATGAGCTCATTAAATCACTTCTGACTACCTCTACATTGCGTAATGTTTAACATGGTTGTCTCAAGTATCATTACTAATGAGTACAATTTTGAGATTGATAGAAAGAAAGAAATAATAGATAGATAGATAGATAGATAGATAGATAGATAGATAGATAGATAGATAGATTACCTTAGTGAATACTAAAGAAAACTGTATGCTAAAACCAGAAGTAGAACTTTACTTTATCGTTTGTAATAATTGTTACAAAAATACACAGGAGAAACCTCAATAAATCTAAATACATGTTTATATGAATACAAAAAGGACATTTTACAAAACAATACATCAAATGCAATGGTTGCTCACCGTAACAAGTCTGACCACAAATTTGACATAATATTGCTATTCTCATCAAAAAGAGACCATACGGCTAAATGCCAGGAGTATGCCTTGATCGCAAGCTCATCTACAATAATTTTGCGGCGTGGCCTTACAACATTACAGCATCCTTGAAAGATCTTTTACTATTCACTATTATCTTCGACTAACCAAATAGATGACTAGGAAGAGAAATCAAGAACACTATTAAAGGTAAAAGTGTGACAAAGTGGAAAAGGTTTCTCTTGTAACGTCTTTCGTCGTTTATAACTACATCTGACTGGGTTTGCTGTGTTAGTGCAACTCCACCTGCGCACACATGAGAATTTGCTTTTAAATTCTCACCATTATTCGTTCATACTCACATGTTGTCGCACCAACATACAAATTTAATCCTATGAAATACGCTTTGCATGTAAACTTTTTCGACTGTGTCATATATATAAATACGTCTAAAGTTATTTATAAATGTAACATTGTGTGTGCATGTGTGTGTATGTGTGTGTCCGTTACCTATAGACTCCGAAACTTAATATATACTTGTACTATAAGCGTCTGCGAGTGTTCTTAGCTAGGTTTTGTGTCCAGGTAGCCCCGATAAATATTGAAAATCGATAAGCAAAAAAAATCGGGTTATAGAAGGAGTGGTTCGATTTTAATCAAATTTGATACACTCATAGACAAAGACATAAGAAACTATATTCAGAAGTTTCATGGTTGCAGTTCTTACAATAGTGCAGAAAATCGATAATATATATATATATAACAGGCAAGATGTTTGTGTGTGTGTCTGTTTATCTATCTGTATGTCCTTTGTACAAATCCACAATTTTTATCCAATTGTCACCAAACTTCACACAAATATTCTTTAAGCTGATTCTGAGCTCCAGGACCATGGATTAGTTTTAAAGCTTTCATTACACCCGAGCAACGCCGGGTTATACTCCTAG
>JBBBDQ010028485.1:732500-782500 GCA_037127315.1 Ascarosepion bandense
TTTGCTTCGGGATTGGCTCTAAGTAAGTATAACAGTAATTCTTAGTCTAATCCATGATACCATTTACTCAGAGGACTTATTTAGCCTTCAAAATTCAGATTACGACGAAAAAGCTTATTTGATATCGATACCAGAAAATCAAAATTTGATTTACATCCATTCATTTTTCTTTCAGTCTACAGTATGGCTTTAACTGGAAACAACTATTGCTTTTTAGTCTTTCGTGCCAACATCCAAAGAGTTTGAGCTCCAGGACCATGGATTAGTTTTAAAGCTTTCATTCCACCGGAGCAACGCCGGGCTATACTGTACTAGTATACACACACACAAAAGTATAAAACCTTTAGTTGTGGCCGGCCACTATTGACAGGGAATTTATTTAGAACTATTAACGCGTTGCCATTTAATATGACACTGTTGAGATCTTTTACTCTGATGTGCCTTTGTAGCTAATCCCTTAGCAGTTGCTTACGTTGTACTTTATATATATATATATGGATCGGAATACGACACAATGATAAAATAAAAAACAAAAATGAAACGTTCATCATGTTAGATTGATATATATATATATATATATATATATATATATATATATATATATATAATAGTAAGGACTAATGAAATGAAATTCTACAGTTCGTAGTATTTACTTTTTAACAGTGCTCGATACCAGTAAAGCAATAATTATACTAATATTTTTATTATCGGAATTTATTATAAGAACAATTTTGCTACAAAATTACTGTCATATATTGGAGCTGTATGCTATATGTAGCCACACCCAATAGAATAAAAGAAAGAATAGATACAAATTTCTGTATATATAATTTTCTATCTCTTAAAAGAGTATATTGCCTGATGAGGTGCTTAATATAGCAGCGAAACTCGACAGCTCTTGTGTAGCGAAAAAATGTTTTTAATATAATCTCCGATAATAAGAATATTACTATATATATATATATATATATATATATATATATATATATACATATATAGCTTATAATTAATATTGCCGACTGATGTCAATTCGGTGGGGTTTCAATCCTGGATAAAAGCAATCGAATATCTAACCGTGCTGATGAGCCGTGATACCGCAAAACAGGACTGTCTACAGACGACTATATACATAAGCGACAGCTCTCGCCTAACAAAAAAAAAATGTTTTTATTATAAATGTTTTTTTCAATAATAAGAATATTACTCTATATATATATATATATATATATATATATATATATATATATATATATAATATTGGAGTAGATAGTCTAAACTATCGCCCGGTTAACACTCCACCCACGTCTATTGAACAGGTGATGAGGCTCATCTCTTGTTTCCTGTTTAGATTGTGGTTTCCGGTTTCTCTCTTTTCCAATTTTTTCACTCTTATGTAGCCCCCTGTGCATCAGTGGCGTTTTCACCTTGCTTGGGGTGATATGATTATATATATATATATATATATATATATATCCGAGTGGGAACAAAACGAAGAAAGAATTTTTCCGTCCAAAACATTAATTTAAAATAGTGCTCGATATATGTTGTATAGAGCTGTGAATATTTATTATAAATTGTATTTTAGAACATGTACATTATTTTTTAATGTATGTCCTCGACAATCATATGTTTTTTCAACGTTGGGTGCCCAATGTTTCTTCGGGAGGTAAAAGCAAAACAGTTTTGCTTTTACCTACCTATATTTGGTTCATTCATGAACCAAATATAGGGAGCAGACGAATTCAGTTTTGCTTTTACCTCCCCAAGAAACATTGGACACCCAACATTGAAACAAACATGATTGTCGAGGACATATAGTAAAAAATAATGTACATGTTCTAAAACATAATTTATAATAAATATTCACAGCTCCATACAAAATAATTCGATCTTTAAATCCGTTGGATAGCCATTTCTACGAGGAATTCCTCGCTTCTTCAGCAGAAGCCAAAACTTTATTTATTCAAACTCAAATGTGTTAAAAAAATTTTTACCGATAGAAGCCCTCACCAAAAAAAAAAAAATCCATACACAGGAAAATAAAATGGGGTGGGATTAACAATTTTTGAATGTAAGGAAGTAAGAAGGGGAAAGCAGATACTTCTGTAGGGGGAACAGAAAGGGCGAAGGGGTTGTTCCTAAGCGAAAATTTTTTAATAGCTTACTTCTCAGTCAATCACCTCTTCACCCTTTCGTTTCTTTCTGATCCTCCTACCACTTCTATCCCTCTGACATGGCTAAATTTTTTAATTTTTAAACTCTTGGTTCTTGTATGGGGGTGGGGTAAGGCTTCTAATATGAAACAAATTTATCTGTAAACTTTATCCTTCTTACTTTCTTACATTCAAAAATTATTAATCCCATCCCATTTTATATTCCTGTGTATGAATGTTTGTTTTTTGTTTTGTTTTTTTTGGTGGGGGGAGCTTCCAACGGTACAAAATCTTTTAACACATTTGAATTTGAATAAAAAAAGTTTTGGTTTCAGCCGTTGTTGAAGAAGCGAGGAATTCCTTGTAGAAATGGCTATCTAACGGATTTAAATATCGAATTTATTATTATTATTATTATTATTATATATATATATATATATAATTGATAAAATTTATTTTATTATATATATATATATATATATGATTGAATACATTTATTTTATTATATATATATATATATATATATATATATATATATATGATTGATAAAATTTAAAAATTAGCGGTTTGATATTATATTAATCACCTCGGCTCTCGAATTTCGAAGATGAACTTTTTGCATTTGTTCAATCCCCTGTTCAGGAGGTATCAACAATTAAATGTTTTTTTTTATTTGCCGTTTTCTTTATAGCTATTTTGATTATGTAATCCGTTTATGCGCTAGTTGGCATGGTCTTATTTGTATGACGTTGGGTTTCTTTCTCTGCGCGCGCGCGTGTGTGTGCGTGCGTGTGTGCGTGCATGCATGCGCACGTGCGTGTTCGCATCTGTCAAATACAAAATTAGAGTTTCAAAATTTCTTATGTACAATGTTTATAATGACATGACAGAAGCAAATAATATTTTGTTTTAATTTTAATTTTTACACAAATACTTTTATTTGTCAACAAGGCTTGCTTACAGAGTTTTGGTCACGATTTGTCTAGACACTCCGTCTAAAAGTTGACCGCATGAATATGAAGGACAGGCATTATGGTAGACATTTTGTAGCGATCCTACATTTTCTGCTGTACAAAATATTCTAAAGACAATGCAAAAACCAGTCGATTCTTCAATTTTTTCTTATAACTTTTATCGGTCATTTTCTGTTTGAATCGTCTTGTAAGATTTCTGAAATATAAAACATGAGAAAATAATGAAAGCAAAGAAAATGTCTAAATACAATATATATAAACAATCTCTGCACATGGTAAGTTCGCTGTTTTTCTTTTATTTATTTAACTTTATTTTTTGGATTTTTTTTTTTTTGTTACTAATTTAATTACTTTGTATAAATTATTTTGGCTTTCAGGGTTCGTTTTGACTTTTACTAAGTTAAAACTTAGCAAATTTAAGTTACATTTTTCATTTTTTTTTTAATTGGAGTAGATAGTACCTACTATCGCCCGGTCTCAAACTCCACCCACTTTTTCTGGACAGGAGTAGAGGTGATCGCATTGGTTAGCAAGGGGTTCCCGGTTCATCTCTATTCTTCGGTCTTAGTGTTAGTTCAATTGGAAGCTCTTTGCAGTTACTGAGTATGGTGGCAACGTCTTTTCATTCTTAGGGTACCGGGTTGGCAGTTTCCTGGTTGCTGCTTCCGACTGGTAGTTAAGAGCCCGAACTCTTGCGTAGTGTCTTTAGAGGCTGCTCTGAGCAACAGTTGAATAATTACCGGGGTTCTTGTAGTGCCATATCGCGCATGGACGGGCGTCCCTGCATAAACCTCCGGTGGGCAACCCCGAGGTCACATTATGTTGCAGGCTGCGCCATTCTCCATCCTTCACATGCTGCAAACAAGTGACCGACTGTTTCTACTCTAGATCTCTCCTTAACTAAATCACTATGAAAAAAAGCAAACATAATAGCAAAACTAAACCAGCTAGTTAGAAAACGCCCAAACAGGTCTGCGTCTCTTTCACAAATATACAAGGTATACGCACTAAATTTCACAGCGTAGAATCATTCCTTCTCCTGATATCTTAGCCCTATATAAAACTAACCTTGACCCTCTTCTGAGTTTGACGTTTCTGGTTACCTTCCTCTCTTCAGGAAGGACTCTAATGTCCATATGCATGGGATTGATGTTTATGCCAGCGAACACCTACCCCTAGCTAGGGTGACATCTCTTGAATCCTTGGATCATTCTTTCATGTGCTTCCGTCTCTCACTTCTAAGCTCGGTTAGCTATCTCTTCTTTCTCTACTGCTCCTCCTCCTCTGACTGTTCGGTACTTGACCGCCTGGTGTCCCACAAGGCTCTATCCTGGGCCCGACGCTCTTCCTTATTTTCATCAACGACCTCCCAGATGAGATCAAGTCCAAAGTAGGCATCTTTGTAGCACACACCAGCTTTTTGATCAAGGCGAGAGTAAACTGTAGTGTCATCGGCGTACATACCTACTTGGGATCTTATGGTATCAGGGAGATCATTAATGTAGATCAGAAAGAGCGTAGGACCTAGGATAGAGCCTTGAGGGACACACGCGTATGGTAGTTCTGAGAGGCATGTCCGTTTAATACCATCTTCAATATGTGGTTAGTGAGGAAAGATTGGATCAGGTCAAACAAATGTCTAGTTGTACCATAGCTCCGCGGTCTGCGTATCAGGCCAGCATGCCAAACTCTGTCGAACGCTTTAGAGATATCCAAGGCAACGTTTCGGGCTTCGCCATTCTTGTCGAGAGCCTGGTATATATACTCGGTGATGGTCGTTAGCATATCAGCAGTGGACCTGGTGAAGTGGAAACCATACTGCTTGTCCGAGAGGAGGCTGTGGACTGTGAGATGCTGAACGACCTCGGCGTTGATAATGGCTTCGAACACTTTGCTAAAGATAGGAAGAAGGACGGTAATTTGCGGGTCCGAAAGTTCTCCAGTATTCTTAAATATAGGAACTACAGAGGAGGACTTCCAACAGGCAGGAAAGCAGAAAGCAGATAGGCAGAAGTTGTAGAGCTTAGAAAGAACAGAGAAGAGTTTAGGGGCACATTTCTTTAAGACTATGATTGGTATTTCGTCCTCTCCGCTCGCTTTGTGAGGGTCAAGTTTTGAGATTATGTTAGAAACCAGCGAGGGTGTAATGTGGACGTCATTCAGCTGAGCCTCAGGTGGGAAGTCGGGAGTAGAAATTCCGGACGAATTCAGTCTGGAATTGGTGGAGAATCTGCGAGCAAAGCATTCAGCCTTGTCCGTAGAGGAGGTGATGACCTCAAATTTATTGATTAGTGGGGGTATTGAAGACTTGCTCTTGTTACAGAGTTGCCAGTAGTCTTTGGCACCGAACTTAGAGGATGCTATGCGTTGCTTCATTCTGGCAGCAAACAACATCTTAACTTCGTTAAGTATCTTTTTACACTTATTACGAGCTGAAGCGAAAAGGCGCCTGTTTTGGTCCGACGCGTAGCTACGATAGAGTCGGAAGAAATGATTCCGGTGGGCAATGGCGGTCGAGCAAGCGGGCGAGAACCATGGAGACGAATGAGATTTAAGCTGAAATTTCCTGGCAGGGATGAATGCATCGATGCCAGCCTTAACCCAGGAGGAGACCTCGGACGGGAAGACTAAAGACGTTGTTCCAAGGGACGTCACAGAGGAAGTCTCGGAAAAAATCCCAGTCTGCTCTTTGGTAGCAGTAGGATATTCTACTGGACTGGGTTTCTTGGGTAGGGTGGGAGTGGAATGACATGTTGACAGAAACTACAGTTTGGTCAGATTTTCCGATAGGGCAGAGCTGTCTGGTAGTGCAAGAATCTGGGATGGAATTGAAACAGAGGTCTAGTAGTGAGTCCCTTCCTTTAGGGTTGTCGGCGAAACCCGAGGGGAAGTCCACCACTTGTGTAAGGGATTGGGTTATAGAAAAATTCATGGTGTAGACACCAGCAAAATCGGTGACAGAGTTCTCCAGGCACTTGGTGTGGAGGGCGTTAAAGTCACCAAACACAAATATATGGGGAGATGGATGGAACGAAATGGCTTTGTCGATATTGTCAGAGATTTTTTTTTTAATCATTTCACCCCGAGCAAGGTGGAAACGCCATTGATGTGCAGGGGGTTACATAAATGCAAAAAGATTAATTAGAAAAGAATGAGGAGTACAAACTAGTTAGAAAGGAACAATAGAAAGCTGAGAAAGTAGGTGCGATGACAGATACATAGGTGGAGAGAAAGGGAAGGTTATACAGGTGAGGGGAGACAGTTATAGGCCAGTGGTTAGTAGATGAGTATTGACTTTGCATTTAAATTTCTGGAGGAACGCAAGAATACGGGAGCGAGTTCCACAGGCGGGAAGTGCAAGAGAGGAAGCTGCAGGAGTAGAATTGTCGTCTGCATTTGACTAACCTGACTGTGAATGGGTGGGGCCCAGTTGCCAGTCTGGTTGCACGAGTAAACACCTGTTGAGGAGGCATCAGTGACTTAAGCTCATCCGAGCAGAAACCACGAAAGTATTTATAGAAGAGACAAAGGGAGGCCATGTTTCGACGGTGGGGAAGTGGCTGCAGTCGAGCCGCCAGATCAGTACCTATCACATTACAGACTCTCCTTTGGAGCTTGTCAAGAACACTGAGGAGAACGGCAGAGGCACCTGACCATAAATGGCAGCAGTACTCCATGCACGGACGGATGGTTGACTTGTATATATGCAGGATGGATTCAGTCGGAAAAAACATCCTGGATCGACATAGTGACCCAATCTTCTTATCAGTAGATTTTGCTATGGATTCAATATAGTGGTTCCATTTGAGGTCTGAGGACAGGGTAAGTCCGAGGAGGCATAGTGTATTGCTCTCAGGGAGAATCGCTTGGTCCATGCTTATGGGAGGCAGGAGAGGTTGCCTGTAATGGTTGACAGACAACAGCTTGGTCTTAGATGAATTGAAGTTGACAAGCCACTTCTTGCCCCAGTTAACCACAGAGTGTAGATCCCGTTCAAGGTCAGCAGTGTGATTATGTCTGTCCGCCACGACAGGTTTCTTACTGGTGCGGGCGTATATTGTAGTGCCATCTGCGTAGATGCCTACTTGGGACATGATCTCATCTGGGAGGTCGTTGATGAAAATAAGGAAGAGCGTCGGGCCCAGGATAGAGCCCTGTGGGATACCAGCATTCGTGCTGTAGGATGAAGAGGCACGTCCATTAAGTAATATAATAAATTAAGGAAAGTAAATGAAAATTATATTCTGTAGATTCAAAGTAAAAACATTTATATTTTTCTCCAAATATTTATAAGCTAACTGATATATATCATCATATATGGTTAAAAACATGTTTTAAAAGTATATGTCAATGTATACAGGGCTTACGGCCTATCACGTTGAATACACCGTTTCTCGCTCGATCACCGAAGTTAAGCAACGTTGAGCCTGGTCAGTACTTAGATGGGTGACCGCTTGGGAATACCAGCTGCTGTAAGCATTTAGTGACGGATGTGCGTTCTGGTGCAGTGGATATCGGCTCGGAAAGAGAAATCGGTGAGCCGAGTTCGAATTCCAGTTGAATACCCTGCATTCACTTAAGCACTGGTACCCTTGGGAAAGGTATTAATCTGTCCATTCCCTCCAGTTATGGGTTAGATAACAAGGGTAGGACTTGGGGACCCTGCTCTTAAAAAAACAAATCCCAATGAATCGTGAAAAAAAAAAACGTTGTAAAAATAAAATAACCTTACCCAAAAATCACTGGTTATGACCTCAAATTGATCCCATAAGGATTGATAGGTCGTTAAGCCTCAAAAAAACAAAAAAACAAAAAACAAAAACAAAATATATACAACAAAGAGATGAAATAAACCTGGATAGAAAATTACTGACCGTAAGTCTGTGTGGCCTGAAAAAATATATTTGTAAACGAAACAACGAAATATGGCTAACCGTTTATTTGCTTTTCGCTCTTTAGAGTCAGTCGAGTATGTGTACAGCGACTGAAAAACAGCAACGAAAAAAGATATTCACTGGCAGAGAATATTTGTTTCAAATTGAATCTCTTTTCATTCCCGTTTATATTCATTCTGAGAAGATTGCTATGTTCTCACGTTCATTACTCTATTGTCTTCGATTGGCTTTGAAAAGCAAACATACCTGAACAAAAATATGAAGTTTAGACAGTTCAATTAAACAAAACAAAAAATGAGGGGAAGAAAGAGGGCTTGTAGAATTTGACACTCACAGCATATACTGTAGCAAATAAAGACAGAGGAGAAAAATTTATAATCTACCTAACGAATGTACAAATTGATGATAGAACAGAGTTTTGGAGAGATAGCAAAAAGACAAACATAGGGTTCAGTTTATGACGTCTTAAAAAACGACCAATCCATAGGTCTTTAAAATAATTCACAAAAGGATTAATTATCGGAGAATATATATCTGAATCTAACAAAGTCTGAAGTGAATTAATCACTTTATTTACGAGGGTAAAGACCAAGGCTAACTGCATTCAAATGATTAAAGCTAATTCGGAATCTGTATCATATTTTACCTTCAAATCACAATCGCCAATTTTTCGGTACAGGCACTGACCTCCAGAAGTTGAGTAAACTATTAACAAACATTACAATTTCGCTAGAAACAAAGAAGAGAGTACTGGATTGCTATGTGATGTCTGTTCTTCGATATGACAGTAAATACTGGACAATATTATCTAAGACGAAGAAAAAACATGAAGAAACTGAAATGTGATTCTACAGAAGGATGCTGCGTATATCATGGACTGAATATGTGAGCAATGATGAGGTTTTGGAAAGGAGGGAAACGGAAAGGAAATTAATATGGAGCGTCAGAAAGAGATAACTAAAGTTCCTGGGACATGTAATGAGGAAAGAGGGCTTAAAGAACATGTTACTAACAGGCTAGATAGAGGGAAAAGAAGACAGGGGAAAGCAGTGGATAACATATTTAAAGGATCTGATGAGGTAGATGACAGAACGAGGGTTGCGTGGTGTAACAGGAGAAAGCGTGCTAAGAGCCACCAGGGATAGGGAGATGTGGAAAGCAATGATCGCCTATGTCCTGAAAGGACAGAGAACATAGAAGAAGAAGAAGAAGAAGAAGAAGAAGAAGAAGTATGTGAAATACTTGAATTTTTCTTTAATAGCAGTTTTAGTTGCAAACTTAAATATGACATTTCAGTCGTATCTTATATTTTCTATACATATCAACTTTTCTATCTGGAAGTAAAGCGAAAACTGTCGGAATTGCAAAGTCATTCTGAACATCGTTTACTGTATTGTTCAATCGTTCAATCATTCAATTGTTCAATCGTTCAATTGTTCAATTGTTCAATCGTTCAATTGTTCAATTGTTCAATCGTTCAATCGTTCAATTGTTCAATTGTTCAATCGTACAATCGTTCAATTGTTCAATTGTTCAATCGTTCAATTGTTCAATTGTTCAATCGTTCAATCGTTCAATTGTTCAATTGTTCAATCGTTCAATCTGTTCAATCACAATTGTTCAGTTGTTCAATCGTTCAATCGTTCAATTGTTCAATTGTTCAATTGTTCAATCGTTCAATTGTTCGATTGTTCAATCGTTCAATTGTTCAGTCGTTCAATCGTTCAATTGTTCAATCGTTCAATTGTTCAATTGTTCAATTGTTCAATCGTTCAATTGTTCAATCGTTCAATTGTTCAATTGTTCAATTGTTCAATCGTTCAATCGTTCAATTGTTCAATCGTTCAATTGTTCAATTGTTCAATTGTTCAATTGTTCAATCGTTCAATTGTTCAATCGTTCAATTGTTCAATTGTTCAATTGTTCAATTTGTTCAACTGTTCAATTGTTCAATTGTTCAATCGTTCAATTGTTCAATTGTTCAATTGTTCAATCGTTCAATCCTTCTGAATTGTTCAATTGTTCAATCGTTCAATTGTTCAATCGTTCAATTGTTCAATTGTTCAATCGTTCAATGTTCAATCGTTCAATTGTTCAATCGTTCAATTGTTCAATTGTTCAAATTGTTCAATTGTTCAATCGTTCAATTGTTCAATTGTTCAATTGTTCAATCGTTCAATCGTTCAATTGTTCAATTGTTCAATCGTTCAATTGTTCAATCGTTCAATTGTTCAATTGTTCAAATCGTTCAATTGGTTCAATCGTTCAATTGTTCAATCGTTCAATTGTTCAATCGTTCAATTGTTCAATGTTCAATCGTTCAATCGTTCAATTGTTCAATCGTTCAATTGTTCAATCGTTCAATTGTTCAATTGTTCAATCGTTCAATCGTTCAATTGTTCAATTGTTCAATCGTCTAATCGTTCAATTGTTCAATTGTTCAATCGTTCAATCGTTCAATTGTTCAATTGTTCAATCGTTCAATTGTTCAATCGTTCAATTGTTCAATTGTTCAATTCGTTCAATTGTTCAATTGTTCAATTGTTCAATCGTTCAATTGTTCAATTGTTCAATTGTTCAATCGTTCAATCGTTCAATTGTTCAATTGTTCAATCGTTCAATCGTTCAATTGTTCAATTGTTCAATCGTTCAATTGTTCAATCGTTCAATTGTTCAATTGTTCAATCGTTCAATTGTTCAATTGTTCAATCGTTCAATTGTTCAATTGTTCAATCGTTCAATTGTTCAATTGTTCAATCGTTCAATTAATTCAATCGTTCAATCGTTCAATTGTTCAATCGTTCAATTGTTCAATTGTTCAATCGTTCAATTGTTCAATTGTTCAATCGTTCAATTGTTCAATCGTTCAATTGTTCAATCGTTCAATTGTTCAATTGTTCAATCGTTCAATCGTTCAATTGTTCAATTGTTCAATTGTTCAATTGTTCAATCGTTCAATTGTTCAATCGTTCAATTGTTCAATTGTTCAATTGTTCAATCGTTCAATTGTTCAATTGTTCAATCGTTCAATTGTTCAATTGTTCAATTGTTCAATCGTTCAATCGTTCAATTGTTCAATTGTTCAATCGTTCAATTGTTCAATCGTTCAATTGTTCAATTGTTCAATCGTTCAATTGTTCAATTGTTCAATTGTTCAATCGTTCAATTGTTCAATTGTTCAATTGTTCAATTGTTCAATTGTTCAATCGTTCAATCGTTCAATTGTTCAATTGTTCAATCGTTCAATTGTTCAATCGTTCAATTGTTCAATTGTTCAATCGTTCAATTGGTAATCGTTCAATCGTTCAATTGTTCAATCGTTCAATTGTTCTGTTCAATTGTTCAATCGTTCAATTGTTCAATTGTTCAATCGTTCAATTGTTCAATCGTTCAATTGTTCAATCGTTCAATTGTTCAATTGTTCAATCGTTCAATCGTTCAATTGTTCAATTGTTCAATTGTTCAATTGTTCAATTGTTCAATCGTTCAATTGTTCAATTGTTCAATTGTTCAATCGTTCAATTGTTCAATTGTTCAATCGTTCAATTGTTCAATTGTTCAATTGTTCAATCGTTCAATCGTTCAATTGTTCAATGTTCAATCGTTCAATTGTTCAATCGTTCAATTGTTCAATTGTTCAATCGTTCAATTGTTCAATCGTTCAATCGTTCAATTGTTCAATTGTTCAATCGTTCAATCGTTCAATTGTTCAATTGTTCAATCGTTCAATCGTTCAATTGTTCAATTGTTCAATTGTTCAATCGTTCAATTGTTCAAATGTTCAATCGTTCAATCAAGTTCAATTGTTCAATTGTTCAATTGGTTCAATCGTTCAATTGTTCAATCGTTCAATCGTTCAGTTGTTCAATTGTTCAAATCGTTCAATTGTTCAATTGTTCAATTGTTCAATCGTTCAATCGTTCAATTGTTCAATTGTTCAATCGTTCAATTGTTCAATCGTTCAATTGTTCAATTGTTCAATCGTTCAATTGTTCAATCGTTCAATCGTTCAATTGTTCAATTGTTCAATCGTTCAATCGTTCAATTGTTCAATTGTTCAATCGTTCAATCGTTCAATTGTTCAATTGTTCAATTGTTCAATCGTTCAATTGTTCAAATGTTCAATCAAATTTTAATCGTTCAATTGTTCAATTGTTCAATTGTTCAATCGTTCAATTGTTCAATCGTTCAATCGTTCAGTTGTTCAATTGTTCAATCGTTCAATTGTTCAATTGTTCAATCGTTCAATCGTTCAATTGTTCAATTGTTCAATTGTTCAATCGTTCAATTGTTCAATTGTTCAATCGTTCAATCGTTCAATTGTTCAAATTGTTCAATCGTTCAATCGTTCAACGTTCAATTGTTCAATTGTTCAATCGTTCAATCGTTCAATTGTTCAATTGTTCAATCGTTCAATTGTTCAAATCGTTCAATTGTTCAATTGTTCAATCGTTCAATTGTTCAATCGTTCAATTGTTCAATCGTTCAATTGTTCAATCGTTCAATTGTTCAATCGTTCAATCGTTCAATCGTTCAATTGTTCAATCGTTCAATTGTTCAATCGTTCAATTGTTCAATTGTTCAATCGTTCAATCGTTCAATTGTTCAATTGTTCAATCGTTCAATCGTTCAATCGTTCAATTGTTCAATTGTTCAATCGTTCAATCGTTCAATTGTTCAATTGTTCAATCGTTCAATCGTTCAATTGTTCAATTGTTCAATCGTTCAATCGTTCAATTGTTCAATTGTTCAATCGTTCAATTGTTCAATCGTTCAATTGTTCAATTGTTCAATCGTTCAATTGTTCAATTGTTCAATTGTTCAATCGTTCAATTGTTCAATTGTTCAATAGTTCAATCGTTCAATCGTTCAATTGTTCAATTGTTCAATCGTTCACTGTTCAATTGTTCAATTGTTCAATCGTTCAATTGTTCAATCGTTCAATTGTTCAATTGTTCAATCGTTCAATTGTTCAATTGTTCAATTGTTCAATTGTTCAATTGTTCAATCGTTCAATTGTTCAATCGTTCAATCGTTCAATTGTTCAATCGTTCAATTGTTCAATTGTTCAATCGTTCAATCGTTCAATTGTTCAATCGTTCAATTGTTCAATCGTTCAATTGTTCAATTGTTCAATCGTTCAATCGTTCAATTGTTCAATTGTTCAATTGTTCAATTGTTCAATTGTTCAATCGTTCAATTGTTCAATCGTTCAATTGTTCAATTGTTCAATTGTTCAATCGTTCAATTGTTCAATTGTTCAATCGTTCAATTGTTCAATTGTTCAATTGTTCAATCAATTCAATCGTTCAATTGTTCAATTGTTCAATCGCTCAATTGTTCAATCGTTCAATTGTTCAATTGTTCAATCGTTCAATTGTTCAATTGTTCAATTGTTTCAATCGTTCAATTGTTCAATTGTTCAATCGTTCAATTGTTCAATTGTTCAATTGTTCAATCGTTCAATCGTTCAATTGTTCAATTGTTCAATCGTTCAATTGTTCAATCGTTCAATTGTTCAATTGTTCAATCGTTCAATTGTTCAATCGTTCAATCGTTCAATTGTTCAATCGTTCAATTGTTCAATTGTTCAATCGTTCAATTGTTCAATTGTTCAATCGTTCAATTGTTCAATCGTTCAATTGTCTAATCGTTCAATTGTTCAATTGTTCAATCGTTCAATCGTTCAATTGTTCAATTGTTCAATTGTTCAATTGTTCAATTGTTCACTCGTTCAATTGTTCAATCGTTCAATTGTTCAATTGTTCAATTGTTCAATCGTTCAATTGTTCAATTGTTCAATCGTTGAATTGTTCAATTGTTCAATTGTTCAATCGTTCAATCGTTCAATTGTTCAATTGTTCAATCGTTCAATTGTTCAATCGTTCAATTGTTCAATTGTTCAATCGTTCAATTGTTCAATCGTTCAATTGCCCAATTGTTCAATTGTTCAATCGTTCAATCGTTCAATTGTTCAATTGTTCAATCGTTCAATTGTTCAATTGTTCAATTGTTCAATCGTTCAATTGTTCAAATGTTCAATCGTTCAATCGTTCAATTGTTCAATTGTTCAATTGTTCAATCGTTCAATTGTTCAATCGTTCAATCGTTCAGTTGTTCAATTGTTCAATTGTTCAATTGTTCAATCGTTCAATTGTTCAACTGTTCAATTGTTCAATCGTTCAATTGTTCAATTGTTCAATCGTTCAATCGTTCAATTGTTCAATTGTTCAACTGTTCAATCGTTCAATTGTTCAATTGTTCAATCGTTCAATCGTTCAATTATTCAATTGTTCAATCATTCAATCGTTCAATTGTTCAATTTTTCAATTGTTCAATTGTTCAATTGTTCAATCGTTCAATTGTTCAATTGTTCAATCGTTCAATCGTTCAATTGTTCAATCGTTCAATTGTTCAATTGTTCAATCGTTCAATTGTTCAATTGTTCAATTGTTCAATTGTTCAATTTTTCAATTGTTCAATTGTTCAATCGTTCAATCGTTCAATTGTTCAATTGTTCAATCGTTCAATCGTTCAATTGTTCAATTGTTCAATTGTTCAATCGTTCAATCGTTCAATCGTTCAATTGTTCAATTGTTCAATTGTTCAATCGTTCAATTGTTCAATCGTTCAATCGTTCAATTGTTCAATCGTTCAATCGTTCAATTGTTCAATCGTTCAATCGTTCAATTGTTCAATTGTTCAATCGTTCAATCGTTCAATCGTTCAATTGTTCAATTGTTCAATTGTTCAATCGTTCAATTGTTCAATTGTTCACTGTTCAATCGTTCAATTGTTCAATTTTTCAATTGTTCAATTGTTCAATTGTTCAATCGTTCAATTGTTCAATTGTTCAATCGTTCAATCGTTCAATTGCTCCAATCGTTCAATTGTTCAATCGTTCAATCGTTCAATTGTTCAATTGTTCAATTGTTCAATTGTTCAATCGTTCAATCGTTCAATCGTTCAATCGTTCAATTGTTCAATCGTTCAATCGTTCAATTGTTCAATTGTTCAATCGTTCAATTGTTCAATTGTTCAATCGTTCAATTGTTCAATCGTTCAATCGTTCAATTGTTCAATTGTTCAATTGTTCAATCGTTCAATCGTTCAATTGTTCAATTGTTCACTGTTCAATTGTTCAATTGTTCAATCGTTCAATCGTTCAATTGTTTAATTGTTCAATCGTTCAATCGTTCAATTGTTCAATTGTTCAATCGTTCAATCGTTCAATTGTTCAATTGTTCAATCGTTCAATTGTTCAATCGTTCAATCGTTCAATTGTTCAATTGTTCAATTGTTCAATCGTTCAATTGTTCAATTGTTCAATCGTTTAATCGTTCAATTGTTCAATTGTTCAATCGTTCAATCGTTCAATTGTTCAATTGTTCAATCGTTCAATCGTTCAATCGTTCAATCGTTCAATTGTTCAATTGTTCAATCGTTCAATCGTTCAATCGTTCAATTGTTCAATCGTTCAATTGTTCAATTGTTCAATCGTTCAATTTGCTCCAATTGTTCAATCGTTCAATTGTTCAATCGTTCAATTGTTCAATCGCCTAAATTGTTCAATTGTTCAATCGTTCAATCGTTCAATTGTTCAATTGTTCAATTGTTCAATTGTTCAATTGTTCAATCGTTCAATTGTTCAATCGTTCAATTGTTCAATTGTTCAATTGTTCAATCGTTCAATTGTTCAATTGTTCAATCGTTCAATTGTTCAATTGTTCAATTGTTCAATCGTTCAATCGTTCAATTGTTCAATTGTTCAATCGTTCAATTGTTCAATCGTTCAATTGTTCAATTGTTCAATCGTTCTATTGTTCATCTGTTCAATCGTTCAATTGTTCAATTGTTCAATCGTTCAATCGTTCAATTGTTCAATTGTTCAATCGTTCAATCGTTCAATTGTTCAATTGTTCAATTGTTCAATCGTTCAATTGTTCAAATGTTCAATCGTTCAATCGTTCAATTGTTCAATTGTTCAATTGTTCAATCGTTCAATTGTTCAATCGTTCAATCGTTCAGTTGTTCAATTGTTCAATCGTTCAATTGTTCAATTGTTCAATCGTTCAATCGTTCAATTGTTCAATTGTTCAATTGTTCAATCGTTCAATTGTTCAATTGTTCAATCGTTCAATCGTTCAATTGTTCAATTGTTCAATTGTTCAATTGTTCAATTGTTCAATTGTTCAATTGTTCAATCGTTCAATCGTTCAATTGTTCAATTGTTCAATCGTTCAATTGTTCAATCGTTCAATTGTTCAATTGTTCAATCGTTCAATTGTTCAATCGTTCAATTGTTCAATCGTTCAATTGTTCAATCGTTCAATTGTTCAATCGTTCAATCGTTCAATCGTTCAATTGTTCAATCGTTCAATTGTTCAATCGTTCAATTGTTCAATTGTTCAATCGTTCAATCGTTCAATCGTTCAATTGTTCAATCGTTCAACTGTTCAATCGTTCAATTGTTCAATTGTTCAATCGTTCAATCTTTCAATTGTTCAATTGTTCAATCGTTCAATCGTTCAATTGTTCAATTGTTCAATCGTTCAATCGTTCAATTGTTCAATTGTTCAATCGTTCAATTGTTCTATCGTTCAATTGTTCAATTGTTCAATCGTTCAATTGTTCAATTGTTCAATTGTTCAATCGTTCAATTGTTCAATTGTTCAATTGTTCAATCGTTCAATCGTTCAATTGTTCAATTGTTCAATCGTTCAATCGTTCAATTGTTCAATTGTTCAATCGTTCAATTGTTCAATCGTTCAATTGTTCAATTGTTCAATCGTTCAATTGTTCAATTGTTCAATCGTTCAATTGTTCAATTGTTCAATCGTTCAATTGTTCAATCGTTCAATCGTTCAATTGTTCAATCGTTCAATTGTTCAATTGTTCAATCGTTCAATTGTTCAATTGTTCAATCGTTCAATTGTTCAATCGTTCAATTGTTCAATCGTTCAATTGTTCAATTGTTCAATCGTTCAATCGTTCAATTGTTCAATTGTTCAATTGTTCAATTGTTCAATTGTTCAATCGTTCAATTGTTCAATCGTTCTATTGTTCAATTGTTCAATTGTTCAATCGTTCAATTGTTCAATTGTTCAATCGTTCAATTGTTCAATTGTTCAATTGTTCAATCGTTCAATCGTTCAATTGTTCAATTGTTCAATCGTTCAATTGTTCAATCGTTCAATTGTTCAATTGTTCAATCGTTCAATTGTTCAATTGTTCAATTGTTCAATCGTTCAATTGTTCAATTGTTCAATCGTTCAATTGTTCAATTGTTCAATTGTTCAATCGTTCAATCGTTCAATTGTTCAATTGTTCAATCGTTCAATTGTTCAATCGTTCAATTGTTCAATTGTTCAATCGTTCAATTGTTCAATCGTTCAATCGTTCAATTGTTCAATCGTTCAATTGTTCAATTGTTCAATCGTTCAATTGTTCAATTGTTCAATCGTTCAATTGTTCAATCGTTCAATTGTTCAATCGTTCAATTGTTCAATTGTTCAATCGTTCAATCGTTCAATTGTTCAATTGTTCAATTGTTCAATTGTTCAATTGTTCAATCGTTCAATTGTTCAATCGTTCAATTGTTCAATTGTTCAATTGTTCAATCGTTCAATTGTTCAATTGTTCAATCGTTCAATTGTTCAATTGTTCAATTGTTCAATCGTTCAATTGTTCACTTGTTCAATCGTTCAATTGTTCAATCGTTCAATCGTTCAATTGTTCAATTGTTCAATTGTTCAATCGTTCAATCGTTCAATTGTTCAATTGTTCAATCGTTCAATTGTTCAATTGTTCAATCGTTCAATCGTTCAATTGTTTAATTGTTCAATCGTTCAATCGTTCAATTGTTCAATTGTTCAATCGTTCAATCGTTCAATTGTTCAATTGTTCAATCGTTCAATTGTTCAATCGTTCAATCGTTCAATTGTTCAATTGTTCAATCGTTCAATTGTTCAATTGTTCAATCGTTCAATCGTTCAATTGTTCAATTGTTCAATCGTTCAATCGTTCAATTGTTCAATTGTTCAATCGTTCAATCGTTCAATCGTTCAATCGTTCAATTGTTCAATTGTTCAATCGTTCAATCGTTCAATTGTTCAATCGTTCAATCGTTCAATTGTTCAATTGTTCAATTGTTCAATCGTTCAATTGTTCAATTGTTCAATCGTTCAATCGTTCAATTGTTCAATCGTTCAATCGTTCAATTGTTCAATCGTTCAATCGTTCAATCGTTCAATTGTTCAATTGTTCAATTGTTCAATCGTTCAATCGTTCAATCGTTTGTGACACTTTTTTAAATGTTCTATTCATTTGTACAAGTTCACTTGACGCGTGTATACTGAAATTATTCTGAGTTGAAAATATGAATATTCTTCATTTTTATGGTCTGAATTGCTTCCCTTTATAAGTGCACTTCATTAGTTAAAACAATTTGTCTTCTATGAATAACATTAGCTAAGCCTGTTTTATTATTTTGCCTGAATGAATAGTTCTTTTCATAGAGTTTACAACTGGTAAGGTTTGCACTGCAATTTATACTTCATTGCGTAGCTCTGGAAATTATATAATGATGAAAATCACGACTGTCTTTAGCCTCGTATTTTATTTGTTCATAGAACTACTAACTTGATCAGCAGAATGATTATGTTCATGAAAAAGTTTAATCACGACCAGCGATTGGCAGCTGACATATCTTCTGATCTAACACTAACTTTCCAGTGGAGAAAAACTGGTTGGTTTACATTTGATGTCTCTAAACCCAAACTATTTCCTTTCCATCACCGCCGATCAGACTGCAAAATAGCATCAGTCACGATGAATGACTGTGTACTCAAGGATAACCCGTGACTTGAGAGGATACTGGGACTCAGATTCACATCCGACCTCAAGTAGAATTACTATATACGATTCTACGCTAAAGATGCAAGGAAAAATGAGCAGATCCCTATATAACTACAGTAATTTGTGGAACGAAAACTCAGGGAAGCCGAGTTCGAATTCCTTGCACTTCACGCTCAAATACCCTTGGAAAAGGTATTAATCCGTCTCGACCCTCTAATTATGGGTTAACTAACAGGACAGATTGGGTTCTCTAGTCTTGGTTGGCAACCAGTCTACTGCAGAAAATAATGGCAACCTACTGCTGAATAATCTTCTGTCTAGTCAATATCTCTTTCGAGACATGATCGCCCAAAGTGTGTATCACGTATGGCACTTAACAAAATTACCTGACTCTTCATTCTATATTTTATCTTTATAAGACACAAATCAGGGCGAAAATAGAATACCGTTGCCATATTTGGCCAGGAGCTGCACAGACCTCCTTTTCCAGTCTTGACGGAGTTCCAAAGAGTCCCTGTTGGAGAAGAATTGTTTTTCACACTCTAACCTCTCTCACACAGACAGTCTTTCATCGCTACTTAAATGAAATGTGCTCAGACGAAATGCATCGTCTCGTTCCACTAGGTCTGATCTTCACGGCTAGGACCTGCTATGCCACTGACATAGTAGCCAACCATCCACACTCCATACATATTCCATTTGCGAGAAATAAGTTCTACTCAAACGGGTTTTTTCCCGCGAACCACTACTATATGGAATAAACTCCTGAGAAGATGTTTCTTCGAACACTACAATCTTGAGTAATTCAAATCTAAAGTCAACGATTAATTTTCTCTGATGTCCATATAAACAACTCCATAAACTAACTCTCTACCACGAGTGGCCCTCGAGCCTTGTACAGAGTGAACCATACAGTAATAAAAAAATTAACTGGCATTAGTGATTGTGCGGCTTTTACATTACGATACGAACTAACTTAATTTCCAATAAATTTTGGTACCAACTTGTTTATCTTTCAAAAAAAGGAAGCCATCAATTTTAAGCATGGGTTGTCCTTTTTACTTTGAATATATTCCACCATCTTTGAAGGGAAACTGAACTCTCATTCTTCTCCACCGGTAACGCCACTCAAATATTCAAAATAATTATGATTTATTATAATTGTACTTTTGATTAATTTTTATTCAATTATCAATTCGAGTAAATGTTTTTCGAAAAATTGTATTTGAATAATTGATGAAAAAACAATTTATTTTAGAAGAATTTTCACAATGCGATTGTAAATAAGATGTGAATTCGATGCTCACTGAGAACCATGTTCTTGTAGATTTGTGTTCAAAATATGCAAGGTTTAGTATTTTAGGCACATCGACACAATATAATGGTTAGACTACTTGTTTCGCCAGTTCAATTACGACCGTGTACTGAGTTTGATATTCACAGGGAGTTCCACCCTTGCCGCTTCGTACCAAATATAAACACTGCACATACAGGCGTAAATAAATAACAATTCTCTTGCTTAATGTTGAAACAATTTTATATATATATATATATGTGTGTGTGTGTGTGTGTGTGTGTGTGTGTGTGTGTGTGTGTGTGTGTGTGTGTGTGGCTAAATAAAAAGAAGACAAGATGAAAACTGTATTTAACTCACCTACGCGTTTCGTCCTGTGATGGACTTTACCAAGGCAAAAGTCGAAATGAGCTTTATTCCAAATTACGTATCTATAACAAAAAGTGTTGGCAACTATAAAAAACGCTCAAAAATCATTCAAAAAGATTAACAGAAAATTTTTAGTTTCAGAATTCCTTCATGTGCAATGCAATGTGAAGAGATGTTAAAATGAAGGGAAATTAACCGTTTTCTTTGGATTTTTTAGTATTTATGTTAGTCTGTTTGAGTATTTCGAGATAGTTGCTACTATGTGTGTTTTTTAGATGCCATAAACTGATTTTGGATATTGGATGCAGTGAAATTGGTGAATAGTATAATGTATCTGTTATCGTTCAGATTATTATTGTGGATAATGTTGCCCTTTTTGTGGTTGTATATATTATGTGCCTTTCTTTTTGCGTTGTGAATAAAGTGATACGGGTACTGTAAGTTTCTAAATGTGTTTTCTTATTTTTACTTTTTGTTTTAATACAAGGGAATCTCTTTAATGCAATGTTATTAAAACAATAGTGATAATAAAAGAGTCGATGGAAATATATTTTAAAAATCTTACAAATACATCTTTAATCAGAAGCTGTCTAAATCCACAAATAAAATTATTATCCATAATCCAAACAATCCTAAAGCAGATACTAACCTGATGCCACGTCTAAATGATCTATTTACCTCAGAGACACGCGAAGAAGGTGTAGAAGAATAGCTGTTCTTTTGCGGCGCACAACGATCTTGCCAATAATCCTTCAGGGGGGACAATATTTTCAATTTGGACCAAAGATTGCTTGCTGAGGGGATATCATTTCAATCGAGATTGCCTGTGACGTAATTCGTTTGGATGGGCGACGCCAGCCATTTTAGAACTTCTCCTCCATCTTGGATTCCTTCCGTGTAGTAAGCAAAGTAAGGAATGGAATGTGGCCGGAGAGAAAGCGGTGCAGTAAAAGGAAAGTAAATGAAATTCTGTCCTCTGTATTTAAAGGTTTGGTCACCGGAGACCATGATAGGAAAGTCTTCGTCAACAAAAGTGACAGTAAGACTGAGATGAGAAACTATAATTGCAAAGCCAGCTCGCATTTCTACCACGACTGAAACAAGATCTTCACTCATGGAAATATGCGTTTAACAAACAGAGACTGATGCACAAATTCTCCAGGAATTTATCAAGGTAAATAGAATTCTTTAACATGTTTTATATATCTGTATTAATCTATCTAAAGTTCTTCATCAGTTTGCTTTGATCTAAAGTCCCTCTAATAATCAATGAACTTTAACAAGTTTGTATTCATACGATTTGGGAAGGACTTGTTTATTGAAGGGTTAGTGTGAAGTAATGGTCAGCTGCATAACAAATTTTAAAAAAGAAACAAAGAGAAGTGAGATCGAATTTAAGTTATGTCTATTAATGTTGCTTGAACATGCGTTATTGATGTCATTCTTACTTTTAAATAACTGATTTTTATTACATTCTATCGTTTATTTTATTCTGCATCAATCATTTACAAAGTGTTTTTGGAGAACGACTATGTAACTTTGACATATTTTGGAAGGATATTAGAATAACCAAGAACAAATACTAGACGCAAAACGGCTGCATTCGAATAGAGAATAAATTAAGTAAATATAAAAAATAGAAAGAGGTGTAAGACAAGGATGTGTCTTCTCACCGGACTTATTTATACTATACAGTGAATCGATTCTGAGAGTTGGAAGTGCTCAGTATTGGTTACTTCTTTCCTCCCGTATTTCTTGAACCGCGTAATAAGTAAGATGGTAGAAGTATGGAACCAAGGAAGTAACATTAATAGTGACAATACTCGTATCAATAGAAAGATTTTTAACTAATATGCACCTGGAGTTTAAACAGACTGTTTTTTTTTTGTTTTTTTTTTCATACATTGTTGCAATTTTGCTTAAAGCTCGGATTTGCTTGATTTCAGATGAAAATTGAAAAATTAAAAACATATTCCCAAAATTACACTATGTAATTATAATTTACTTCAGTTAGTTAAGTGATACACGAATGTACGATCATGTCTCGAAAGAGACATGACTGACTGGGCAGAAGGTTATCCCGCAGAAGGTTGCCATTGCTGCCTACAGTAGACAAAGTAGATTTTTAAGACTTGTATTCAAGCATTGTCCATATGTTTTCACTTCTTTCTTTTTGGTTTATAATTATTGTTTATAGAAGACTACACAAGAAATAGTTTAAATTTCCGGACATTGGAATGTTTCAAGATACGATACGACCTTGGGTCTTCTTCAGGAGTATATTGCATCAAGTCAGTCAGTCAGTTAATGCCATACGTAATACACACTTTGGGCGATCATGTCTCGAAAGAGACATGACTGACTGGGTAGAAGATTATCCCGCTTTAGGCTGTCATTGCTTTCTGTGGTAGACTGGTTGCCAGCTAATGCTATAGTACCCAATCTGTCCTATTATTTAACCCATAATTAGAGGAAAGAGAGGGATCAATACTTTTCCCAAGGGTATTTGTGCGTAAGTGAATGGAAGGAATTCAACTGGAATTCCAACTCGGCTCCCCGATAGTTTATTTACATAGACAAAAAGAAGGTGTCAGTTTAATCTTACGACAGGCGAATTTGCGTTTAAAATGTTTTAAAATAAAATAGTGGAATTTAATGAGATGATGACGTCATTCCATTTAAAAACATGACAGTAAAAAACTGATCGTTGTCAATTGTTTAAAATGATTGCAGTAGTAAAATCGGCTGTGTAACTTTGTTGATATTTATATTTAAGATTTAATATTGTGCTTTAATTACTTGTATAATGTAAGCATTCTTAAAAAAAAGAAAAACGAAACAAGCAACAGTATCAATTATGAAGCGGCCACAATGTGCTCCCCGTATTTGGAAAACAAAACATTATTATAACTCTACATAAATATATAGTACCAATCTATAACTCTACATAAATATATAGTACCAATCTATAACTCTACATAAATATATAGTACCAATCTATAACTCTACATAAATATATAGTACCAATCTATAACTCTACATAAATATATAGTACCAATCTATAACTCTACATAAATATATAGTACCAATCTATAACTCTACATAAATATATAGTACCAATCTATAACTCTACATAAATATATAGTACCAATCTATAACTCTACATAAATATATAGTACCAATCTATAACTCTACATAAATATATAGTACCAATCTATAACTCTACATAAATATATAGTACCAATCTATAACTCTACATAAATATATAGTACCAATCTATAACTCTACATAAATATATAGTACCAATCTATAACTCTACATAAATATATAGTACCAATCTATAACTCTACATAAATATATAGTACCAATCTATATATTTAGCTAAAAGTAAAATAAAATTCATCCTTGATAATGGCAAAAAGTATAGTCGAAAACGCTTGAATGAATAAAACATTCTTACAATTTTCATATAATTAATTTTCTGAAAAAATATAATTATAAAATCTTATGAAAAATTAGACAAAAATAACCATAGCACCATGTCTGTCATTTCTAACGAAATTTACATAAAAGAGAGACAGCTGCCTAAATACACAAATCCACCCACGTCTATTGAACAGGTGAAGAGGCTCATCCCTTGTTTCCTGTTTAGGGTGCGGTTTCCGGTTTTCTCTTTTCCAATCTTTTCACTCCTATGTAGCCCCCTGCACATCAGTGGCGTTACCGCCTTGCTCGGGATGATATGATTAATATATATATATATATATATATATATATATATATATATATATATAAGTCTGTGAGTGTCTCTGTTTCGTGTGTGGGTACGTGCGTGCGCATATATTAATCAACATATCTTGTGGGTGCATTATGAGGGTGATCGAGTTTGTTTAACACTCAAAAACCTTTACAAATAGTTCTCAAAAATGGTTGAAAATTAATCAAACGTCTGCATGGTAATGGCTGATACATCTTTCCCTTAAATCTATGTCATATGTAAAATAGAGTTTCGGTCTAAGAAGAAGAAAATGCATGAGTTTAAACTGAGGCCAGTGGGGCAGAGGTTAAAATAATGTCTGATTCGATGTCTTTCGTCATTCCTTAAACTCTACAGTCACCAAACTTACCTTATTGGATTTGAATATTCACTAAATTCCTTGGCTTAACCAATAATCTACATAGTTATTCACACCCCGTGTTATCAATGCATTTTCTATATAATCAACTACGGTTCTGATATACTAAGGTATAACAGTTTTCATAAAATTATTGCGTTATATTAGGCTTATCCTAATAAAGTTTTGTCTCACAATGGTCTGTGTAAAATTAATCTACTTTTGAGTATTTATCGTATATATATATATATATTAAAGAGAGATACCGAAAAACTATTCAGGAAAGGAAATAGAGCACGAGTTTAATACAAGTTAACGTAACAATACCAAAACATGCTACAATTGTGACCTTTAACTTCATATATTTATTAGTACTGTGGATCAGTGATGTTTTTGTTCCTACACACCCAGTAATTTCTTGTGTCGTAGTAGCTTTACTGCTTGGGGTGAAATAGATCATATCTATCTATCTATCTATCTATCTATCTATCTATCTATCTATCTATCTATCTATCCACACACACACACACACACACACACACATATATATATATATATATATATTGAAACTCGCCTGAAGAAACCACTTATGGTAGAAACCTGTGTCGCGTAATAACTCGTTTACAAATGGAAAATATTCAAAAGTTCGACGATATAACTGTAGTGAACACTTCTTCCAAAAACTAAGTAATCAATCAATCAATCAATCAATCAATCAATATATATATATATATATATATATATATATATATATATATATATGACCACTCGCTTTGGAATACTAGATGGTATAATTTTAGATGTGGGGGTAACGAATGGATGATGACAGAGAAGTGTTACTAGGAGAGCCATGTTCGAATTCCAGTCGGGTTTATCATTTTCACCTCCTGGCAAATAGCCTCGAAAAACATATGAATGCACCTTTTCTTTGCTCAGCTTCTGTCACTAAAGACTTGTATCACTAAATCATGGTTAGAATCACCAAAATTCTTACAGTTGAAAAATAATACCTAGCTTTAAATAACCTGCAAATCCTTTATAATACGTAGTAAACGAATCAGTTATATATATATATATAAATTTGAAAATACAGAATCAGTATATATATATATATATATATATATATATATATATATATATACTGTATTTTTAATTCAAATCAAATTACGGTTAAAATTGATTTCTCGTCAGTTTCTCTGCAACTACGCTCTTTATCATCCATCAGATTTTGACCTGCTTATTTTTACTTTTTTATTTGTCATGAGTAATAATGAATATAGATGCGATGTGAAGAGAAAAAGTCGATCTCATCGTTCAATCATCCTAATCTGTAGCAAATTTAATAAATGAATGCTTTGCTTAATTGCTTGTGTTAATGTCTTAATGAGAGATCAATAAACAAATATATATTTTTTATTAAGACAGTTTTCGTAATCATAAACCATAAATGAACAGGTTCTTGATATATTGTGTGATGACAAAAGTTTCCAATCATTCGATGATATCAGATTTTATTCATAAAATATTTATAGAATCAGGCTTTAATCCTGTTTCTATGACATCATCCAACCTCTTTCAATTAAATTGTATATCTATATATACATAAAAGGCAAGATGTTTGCGCGTGTCTGTCTATCTGTCTGTCTGTCTGTATGTATGTATGTATGTCCTTTATACAAATCCACAATTTTTATTCGATTCTCACCAAACTTCAGGCAAATATTATTTCGGCTTCCGGTCAGGTCATGGATTACTTATATTTTCCGATTTCTTCCCGATATCGGAAATCGATATCCCGATATACGATCAGGTCTGATCAAGATCAGGATTTCAGCACTTTTACCAAGGTTCTTGCTGCAGAATTTATAGATTTAAGTTTCAAACATTAGTAGATCTTTTCAGACGACTCATTTTTCCCAATATCGGAAATCGATACCCCCGATATTCAATCGAATCTGATCAAAAACCGATATTCAGCCATCAGTATGGCTCATTTTCTGCAATTTAACTCCCGATGGGTACAATAGGTTTCTATGGACTTACTTAGGTTAGTTTATCCTATATAGGAAATTGATACCTCGATATCCTATCGGATCTGATCAAAATCAGGTCTTCAGCCCTTTTAATTTGGTTTTTGCTTCGGATTTGGCTCTAAGTAAATATAATTGTAGTTCTTAGTCTCAGCCATGATACCATTGACTCAGAGGACTTATTTAGCCTTCAAAATTCAGTGTGCGACGGAAAACTTATTTGACATCGATACTGGAAATCAAAATTTGACATACATCCATTCATTTTTCATTCAATCTACGGTTTCGCTTTAACTGGAAACAACTATTGCCTCTTAGTCTTTCGCACCAACTTCCAAAGAGTCTGAGCTCCAGGACTATGGATTAGTTTTAAAATTTTCATTATATCCGAGCAACACCGGGCTATGTTGCTAGTTCAATGATAAAACAGCAATCATCATTTTGTTTAGAATAATTCTTCCAGACGATTTTCAATTGCGTGAATATTTCTAAAAGCAATTATCAGAGAAATAGGATTGCATGGAATCAAATAAAAATATTGTCTGAAAATTAAATATTTTGTTAATTCGCCACAAATGAAGGCACCTTCCTTTCCAGGTGAATTATTTTTCGCTACGTTAATTCGTCTACATCTTCAGCAACAAAATGAAAGATTCACTGAAATCAAGTCATTTTGAGCAGTTTTGGCAGATTATTTCTTACATACCTTGTACAGCCTTGGATATAAACTCCTTAAAATTAATTCACTACAAAAATCCGTATCCACACTTAGTATTAAGCCCTTGCTGTATATTCTACAAAAAAGGGTTTTCAAGGTTAACAAAAATTTATCGTAAATAATCAGGTCAGTAGAAATAAATATCTGTCTGATTATAAACAGAATATCTACTTAAATACGAGTATCGATAAAAAATAAGGTTCAAACAAATCATTTAAAATTGTCGGTTGTTCATAACCAGTTTCGTTAATCTTCGTTAATTTCCGTCACATGTTTACATTTGATGACATTACGATACATTTCAGAGCAGAGATGGTTATTACGATGAATTAAAAAATTGCGTTATAGGCTTAATTTGACTTCGTTTAGACTGTTCGTCATTCGTGGTCGAGAGGTCTAAGACGCACCAGATCACATGATAGCTTCCTCTATGTGGATAGGGGTCACATGTTCGAATCCTGCCGAATGACACACATTTTCGTAACAAAAATCTATCGTAAATAATCAGTCTGGTAGAAATAAATATATAATACTGTTTGATTATAAACAGAATATCTACTTAAATGCGAGTATCGATCAAAAATAATGTTCAAACAAATCATTTCAAGGTTAGAATATATATACAGAACTTTGGCGATGCTGCAGATTATATTCATAACCAAAGGTGTTATCTGGCGAGACCGGGGAGCATATCTATTATACTTTTAAAAAATTTAATTCTTCTACTCTCAAATAGCGTGGGAAAAGGGACAAGCATATCAACTAATAGTGGTATTGGCTTTGTTTTAGGTCATTTAATTTCCTCGACTACTATAGCTATTTAGTACTTACACTACCTGCCATAATTATTAGGCGAGCCCAATATTTTAAAAAAATTATGTATTTCATACTATTTGTTAGTATTTATTGCCATCTGAATAATTGTAATTGAAAATAGAATAATTATTTTGTTAATACTACACAATAACATTTGCATCAAATGAATTTATAAATATTTAATAATTACCTATAATACAGTTTCATCAAAATAACCTCCTTTTGCCTTCACAACGGCTGCACACACTCTGGGCATTCTTGCCACAAGTTTTTAAAAATAATCATCCGACAACTCACTCCAGGTATCCTTTAGACACCTAACTAAATCCTGAACATTACTAGGATGTTTCTTCTTACTTCTTCTGTCCAACTCACCCCATGCGAGTTCAACTGGTGAGCGGTCTGGTGACTGAGATGGCCAACATGTAACTTTTAACACTCGAGCAGTTTCTTTTAAGTTTTAAATAATTTTAGCACAAATTAGAAGTATGTTTTGGGTCGTTATCTTGCTGGATGATGAAATTTGGACCCACAATACGCAATCCAAATAGAATTGCATATCTCTGTAAGATTGAATCGCTCTGTTATTTCTTCATAGTTTCCTTTACTTCAATCAAGTTACCTGAACTCGTGCCCGCAAAATAGCCCCAAACAATGCAGGATCCATCATGATGTTTCATCGATGACTGTACACACTCATCTTTCACTCGCTCCCCAACCCTCCTCCGCACGTACACTCTCCTTTTATTCCCAAACAGTTCGAACTTAGACACATCAGTTCACAACACTTTCGACCACTGCTCTGTTGTCCAGTTTTTATGCCCCCGTCCCCTCGTCCCCATGCTAGTTTCTTCTTCTTAATGGCTGGCTGAAGAAAAGGCTTCCTGGCTGACACTCGTCCAAAGCGACCCAACTCTCAAAGTCTTTGCTTCACTGTATTTACAGAGACTGGATAAAACCTGTCGGTATTCACTTCTGCTTGTATTTGAGGGGCGGTTTTCCTCCAATCTCTTACACTCTTTAATACTATTCTGTGGTTCATTCTTACTGATGTTTTCCGTTTTCTTCCTGTACTTTTTCGATTGGCATGGCGGCTAGCTTTGTCTCTCCTATGCAGTGTATACTGAACTGCACCCCTGGACACCTTCAGTATCTTAGCAATCTCCCTTTAAGAATAACCTTCTTTATTCAAGATTTGAATTTGAGCTCTAATCTCTACAGATAACTCTTAAGGCATGGCTAAAATGAGATACAAAAAAAACCCTGAAAAACTACAGTGTGGAACGACCTACCAAGAGTACCTCCTAGTCTGATGGCATACAGAAGGATGAAGAAAATTTAGAGTGATTCGGACGAGTTCATCTTCGCTTCCTTGCTTTGTAGAATTTTTCGAAGTAATAATAGTAACATTCTATTTTCATTTAGAATTATCCACTTGGCAATAAATACTAAAAATAGTATGAAATACATCATTTCTTTTAAAAAACTGGGGTGGCCTAATAATTATGGCCGGTAGTGTATGTAGCCGAAATGAAAATGGTCGAATACAAATTCTTAAAATGATGAAAATCAATTTTAGTAAAAAAAAATTAACATGATTTCTTTTTGGGTAATGAAACACAACAAGAGAAATATTGAGAACAAGAGAAATTTATTTTTGGTCAAGGAACGGCAAGAGAAATGTTTACTCAGAGAAAATAAAGCCCCGTATCTAGATCATCTGTGGTGCAGTGGGTATTGGTTCGGAATAAAAAATCAGATTGCTGAGTTAGAATTACACGAAATTCATTTATACGCGTCTCTGTCCCTCAACCTATGGGTTAAATAGCAGTACATATTAGATCTTATAGCCTTGGTTGGCAACCAGTCTACCGGAGAAAGTGATGGCAACCCACCGCGGAAACATCTTCTACCCAGTCAATCATATCTCTTTCAAGACATGATCGCCTAAACGTGTATCACATATGGCACTTAACTGATAGATCTGCATTATTTACCAGCGGCTTTTATCTTTGTTGTTATCAAATTCTTTCAAATGTCGTACTTTTCTACCTTCTTCAGGAAAATGTCCCCGGGACTGTTGCCTTGTGGATGAAAGAGTTCGTCTGTGATTTTGGTGACATCATGGCTTGTCCGAAATGTTCCTGTTGAGTTTTAGTCGTTCATGTTCCAACACGTTGGGCCTCGTCAAATTTATCGACAGATATGACATGCTTACATTTCTGATTAAACCACACTTTAAACTATCTCTTGAGAAAGAAAGTTTAAAATTACTTGATTCATTTCAATTTGCATCTGTATGAAAATGAAAGGTATCACGCATTTAATGCATTCTTTATCACCGTAAACACGAAAATACCTCGCAAGCAACCAAAAAGATATATGCTGTATATAGCGGAGGTGCTTTAACTGACAAAAATATAGTTAACCCTCTAGGGCCATTCGTATCATATTTGATACAGTATGAAAACAAGCCTTGAAAGAAATATTTTCCTGAAAAATTTCTTAAGAGAAATATTTTATAAATTTCAAATGAAAGCAGTACTGACTGCTCAGTCAATGAATACCAAATGTTTCCTTATAGGGAAATACCAAATGTTTCCTTATAGGAAAATACTGTATCAAATATGATACGAATGGCCCTAGAGGGTTAAGTAGTTGGTTAGGTTTAGATTTGGTAATCGTAGCATTATTGATGAAGACGGGTCAAGCAGACCCCCACGAGAGATAACGACCAAGCCAAGACATAGAGAATATTACTCGCATTACACAACGCAGTAATTGTCAAAAACAGTAGATTTATTAGAATCCAACATCCATCCGCACTTAATGAATCTTGGGTACTCAAATTGCTTAGATCTTTTGGTATCACTTGATCTGATTCAAAAGAATATTTTGGGTCGCATTTCTATCTGGGATTTGATATATAAACGCAATGAAGATGCCTTCTTTTTTAAGTAAATTGTAAAGGGTGATCCAATGGATCGTTTAAAACAAAAAAAATTATGGGGTAAGTAATATGAGCCAGCTTTAACAATCCCAAAAGAAGATCTGCATTTTAAGAAATTCATGTTCTGCATCTGGCTAGACTAGCAAGGAAACCTGTACTATGAGGTTCTGCCAACTTACCATCAATCGATTCTGAAAAATACTGCTCACAACTGGACGAATGAGGATACCTTTTATTTAAGTAAATTGTAAAGAGTGATACCAATGGATCGTTTAAAGAAAAAAATATTCTGGGGTAAGTAATATGAGCCAACTTTAACAATCCCAAAAGAAGATCTTCATCTTAAGAATTTCATGTTCTGCATCTGGCTGGATTAGCAAGGAAACCTGTACTATGAGGTTCTGCTAAGTTACCTTCAATCGATTCTGAAAAGTATTGCTCACAACTGGACGAATTAAAAACAGCAATTCAAGATAAAACGTCTAGAGCTAGCGAACAGGAAAGCTGTTGTTTTCCATCAGGATAATGCCAAACCTCACGTTTCTTTGGTGACTGAGTAAAAAAATGTGGCAGTTTTGCTGGGATGTGTTACCCACCCGCCGTCATATTTACCAGATATTGCCCATTCGGATTTTCATTTATTCAAGTACTTGCAAAATAATCTCAATGGTAAAAATTAACATTTTTTGGATGACATCACGAAATCACCATAATTAATTCTTTGCCAAGAAACTACCGAAATTCTGAAAATATGACAACAAAAATGGAATCAATAGATCGCTTGTAAACAAATAAATAATAACTCATCATTCCAGAAATTCAGACAGAGAAAATGCAGTTCTGGACTAAAAATAACCACGATTCTTCTTCTTCTTCTTCTTCTTATTCTTCTTCTTCTTCTTCTTCTTGCTATGTGTTCCTTCGGGACCTTAGGTGATCATGGACTTCCACTTGGCTCTGTTTTTATCGCTCTCAATAATTTTTCTTGGTATCACGTCTAAGCCCCGCTCCATCAGCCATTTGCTCAGACCTAACAAGTACGCCTCGCACTGTTTTCTCCTGTCTCTTCTTCCATTTATCCGACCTGTGAGTATCATGTTCTCCAGGCATTCCTTCCTCATGACGTGTTCCAGGAACCTAATTTGTCTCTTCCTGATATTTATTATCAGTTTTCTTCTCATTTGCATCCTTTCCAACACCTCGTCGTTGCACATGTGTTTTGTCCATTGTATCCTCAGCATCCTCTGTAAAACCATATTTCTGCAGCCTCAAGCCTCTCCTTCATCTTTGATGAGATCGTACAGCATTGACTTCTATGCAGAAGGACAGATATAACATAGAAATCCAGCATACTTTTCTTTGTTTCTAATGAGATTTTCCTGTCTTTCAGTATTCTGGTTTGCTTCTGAAATGTGTCTTTGGCCATGCCAATGCATCTTTGGATCTACGTGTCACATTTTCCATCCTCTGTCAAAATACTTCCCAGGTCAGTCAGTTAAGTGCCATACGTGAAACACGCTTAGACGATCATGTCTCGAAAGAGACATGACTGACTGGGCAGAAGATTATCCCGCAGTAGGTTGCCATTGCTTTCTGCGGTAGACTGTTTGCCGACCAAGGCTATACTATAGAACACAATCTGTCCTGCTATTTAACCCATAACTGGAAGGAAAAGGCGGATTAATACCTTTCCCAAGGGTATTTGCGCGTAAGTGAATACAATGGATTCAACTGGAATTCGAACTCGGCTCTCCGGTTTCTCGTTCCGAGCCGATATCCACTGTACCACAACGCGCATTTGAATTTTTTACTTGTTGTATTTTAGATTCTCCAACTTGCAGTTGGCATATTGGTCTCCTCTTCTTACTCATGACCATACATTCAGTTTTCGTGGGGTTTATGCTCAGTCCTTTCTTTTCACTTTTATTTTTTTTGCTAACTTCTGTAGATGATCCTGCATTTTCCTTTCCGTGTCTGCTATCAGCACCGTGTTATCCGCGTTTCGGCTGTTGTTGAGATTGTGGCCGCCAATGACGAATCCTGGCAAGGCTTTTCTCGATTAGTCAAGCGAAATTATATCTTTCTTCAGAATGTGAACACAGACATCATTCCACATTTCCAGGTTTATTACTAGGAGAATTCCGTTTAATATGACAACGGAAACATTTTTTGATGATTAATATAGGTAAAAAAAAATAGATAAAGGCTCATTTTACATTTATAAGGAATCATTTCCATGTAAGCTTTCAAACGTCATTAAAGGCACAAGGAGAAAATAGGAGAGTCCTAATCTCTCTCTCTCTCTCTCTCTCTCTCTCTCTCTCTCTCAAGTCTATACTCTATTTATATACAAGCACAGATATAAAGATAATTTAAGAATTCAATAATCTCACATGGATCTAATAATAGAAAACAAAGTCCTTGCTTTGGCTAATGTGCTATTAATAATGTGAGGGAAATTATACTAAGGAACCCTGTTATTTAACCCATAGCTGGATGGATTAATATCTTTCTCAATGGTATTTTTGTTTAAGTGAATGCAAGGAATTCAACTGAAATTCGAACTCGGCTCTCTGATATCCACTGCACCACAACGCACATCCTTTACATGAGCCAAATCAGGCTCAAAATGTAGGGCTGTTACCATATATGAACAGGATCTGGCTACTCTTCACTTTTTCTTCGTAAATAGAGTCCAAAAGCCTCTTTCCGTTCTTGTGGGTGGCAAACTCTACAACCCCTTTCTCAGAGAAGAAACGTCGCTAGCCTCTCACTGCCTTGTCGCTATTTGATGGAAAGTGCTCAGATTAACTATATTCCTTACTTCCACCAGTTCTAATCTCTATGGCTAAGACCAGTAAACTTGTATGATAGTAAACTACCTTCATTCCCTTCGTATTCCTATGTTTAGATATAAGTTTCACTCTAGCAGCTTATTCCCATGAACCGCTACTGTGTGAAAGCGGCTACAAAACTTAATCTACGTTTAATAGTTATCTCTCTCGCATGTCTCCATAAACATTGTCTCTTACACAATAATCTTCAATCTCGAATGGCTCTAGAACCTTGTATTGGGCAAACGTAAGTGCAAAAATAAAACCCCGCACCACTGTTCCTCATGTAAAACTGATGAGGCTTTACACTACTTAAATTTAATGATCGATCAAGAAAATGTACTTTCAGCGAGATTTCACGGTAAAAAAAGATTAAAAATGGGATTTATTTCACACATCAAAAGATTTCCTCTTCAACAAAAGCTTTCTTTTCAATACAATTAATTCAATACAATTAATTCTGCTACAAATATTAATTTTTCCGCTGCTGTAGACTTACTTATACGCTTCTACGAAACTTAAATTGTCTGCAATCGACATTATATAGATTTTCACAAGATAGTTAAATGTCGGTCTTGATCGTATGTGTTATAACTAACTAGAGCTTAGTGCTCTTTTCATTATACATATATATATACTTCCGGCCCAGTTTTTTTTTAAAGAAAATGATGTATTTTATAATATTTAATATAATAATATTTAATATATAATAATATTTAATAATAAATCTACCAATAGAAAATGACGTCCTTGATTTCAGTTCATTTGATGCACAATAAATTGTGCATCAAATGAACTGTTCTGGTGTCCATCTTTTGTGCTCTCTTCTCCATTGGTTGGCCGAAGCAAAGGCTTCCTGGCTCTCTTGTAAAATTTTGGGAAGTAATAATAAAAAAGAACCATTCTATTTTCATGTAGAATAATTCACTTGGCAATAAATACTTTCAAACATACGCACAGTAATGGGGGCGCTAGAGGGTGTCGTCCGTGATGTCATCGCGAGGATCACTAGGGGGTTTTGGGTCTTTCAACATCATATCCCACTCACCGCGCCGACTCGACCAGAGATGATCAGCCTCCGGTCCACCCTTGATAAGCGCTTTCAGACACTGGAAAATTACGTTTAGGCCCGGTACGAAACCCTGCAAATGCTTCCGATTGGCGACAGTCCGAGCCACTTTCCATTTAGAGAAGAACCGCACATGAGCTCGTGCAAAACATTAATTTAGACGCAGAATTTCGGGGAATTTTAGTTAACAATTTGGAATCCAGGCACTCTCTCTTTTGATCCATAACCAATTAGCTGTTCTTTCCGCTGTATCGGTTATGGACTTTTGTTTTTTTTACTCCCACTATCCCAATATCTGTTAAGGCTTTGCATAAGGACCTTGCTGCAAATTCCCTAGTCCCCACTTCTATAGGAGTGCAGCTAGCCCTCCAGCCTTTAACACTGCAACTCTCCAGCAGTTCGTCATATTTTAACTTCTTCCTTTCATGAGCTTCCTCTGCGTTTTCTTCCCAGGGTACCATCAGTTCCCACAAGACTATCTTCTTCAAATTATGTGAAAAGAAAACTATATCTGGGCAAAGTTTTGTGATGGCAATTTGCTCTGGGAATTTCAATCTTGATCCTATATCGGTCCTTAGTTCCCAGTCTGTTACAGGAGATAGCAGGTTTGGATTTACCTTTCTATTTCGTGGGATTTTCGCACCCACTTTAATAAATTTTATCTGCCTTGTGTCTGGGTTGTAAGCATTCTCTTTGATAGCATTTTGAACTATTTTCACGATCTCTTTCAGAATTTCATCATGGCGCCACCTGTAACGCCCATCAGCTAGTGCAGATTTACAGCTACTCAGGATATGTTTTAAGATGCCTCTGCACCCACAAAGATGACAATTTGGCAACTGGGTTTTATACCATAATTGTAAGTTTGTGGGGCTTGGCAGGGTGTCGTATACTGCCTGAATCAGAAATTTTAACCTGGTGTCACCGTGCCATATTTCGGACCATTTGATTTGGCGTTTCAACATAGAGCTCCATTTGGTCTATGCCCCTTGCTGTCTCATCCCGACTTGGATTGCCATATTTCGGACCATTTGATTTGGCGTTTCAACATAGAGCTCCATTTTGTCCATGTCCCTTGCTGTCTCATCCCGACTTGGATTGCTATTCATTTCTTTTCTTCGCCGTTTCTGATTTCTTCCTTCAAAAGATGATTTTTCTTTTTTCCTTGCAGTTTGTCATATTTTTCTGAGGGAAAAATCCCGAGGCTCGCGCATCCAGTAGCTATGAACCCTAGTATTCCCTTTTCTCGGATTCTTTCTTTTGCTGTATTCAGTTCTTTCGAGGCATTCCATTTTCTACCTGTATATACTGATATTCCTGCACCGGCTACTTTGGGATCTTTCGAGCACTCGTACTGGATTGTAGCTCCCACTAGCTACTTTAAATTCTTCGTGTAGGATTTTAAACGGGAGTTTCGGTGCGTTTGTTTTCCCGTATAACGCTGTGCTACATAGAGATCTTGGCAAGCCTAACCACCTACGTAGTCGTGATGTTATGCTTCTTTCCATTAGTTCTACTGTGGAGGAAGTGAAATCATAGATAGTTACAGGCCAGAGTATTTTTGGAAGAATGACGTGTTGATAAATCCAAGCTTTATATCTGCCAGGTAAGCCAGACTTATCAACCCTGATTAACCACCCTTCTAGATTCTCCTTTGTTAATATTACGGATCTTGAATCTTTTAGGGTTTCATCGAACTGCTTCCCCAAACTCTTTACTGGCTTTAAAAATAGTAAGAAATACATAAATACATCATTTTTTTTATAAACTGGGGGAGCCTAATAATTATAGCCAGTAGTGTATATATATATATATATATATATATATATATATATATATATATATATATATAATATCAATAATACAAATAAAATTAACTCAAAAAACAGATCATATTGTTTGCTACTATAAATAATCAATTTTTGATTGTTTTCCTGAATCAATCGCATATAATTTTATTTTTATTTTTTACTATTTTTGAATGCAGTTTCCAGTATTAAATTCATATTAAATTAATAGCAATGTCTAGAAAAATTATGGATTATATGGGAGATTGCACGCATGAAAAGTAATATTTATAAGATTATATTAAACCTAGAAAAGAGCAGGTCAAAATATTCTAGTGAACTATAAAATATGAACTTTCCAACTATTGCAGTTAAAAATAAAATTTTAATTATTTTTAGCTGAAATATTTTAAATAAGAAATTTCTTATTTTTACTTCACTAGAATATTTTCTACTTTACTTTTCCAGGTTTAATAACTTGTCCTGTTCTTTTCCAGATTTAATATAATCTTAAAAAATACTTTCCATTCGCGCCTTTTTCCATATAATAAATTTATGTTTTACTCCAGTGTAAACCATCTGAAGTTAATATTTATTTCAGTTAAGTGCCATATGTGATACACACTTGGGCGATCCTGTCTCGAAAGAGACATGACTGAGTGGGCAGGTGATTATCCCGCAGTAGGGCGCCATTACTTTCTGCGAGAGACTTGTTGCCAAGCAAGGCTATAGAACTCAATTTGTTTTGTTGCTTAACCCATAACTAGAGGGAAGGGACGGATTAATACATTTTCCAAGGGTATCTGCGCGTAAGTGAATGCAAGGCGTTTAACTGGAATTCGAACTCAGCTCCCTGATTTCTCGTTCCGAGCCGATATCCAATTCACCACAACGCACATATTTTTTTACGTTACTCAAATTGAATAACTCACTACAAATTTGGGATCACTTTCAAAAATATTTATTTAACGAGAAACATTACAAAAATGTTTTTCCTATTGCTGATGCTTTGAACGTTTGAATGCAAAGTGTAGCATTTGAAATTCCCTGTTCTTCATTAAGGCAAGCATTAATTCAGTAAATTATCAGTAATGCCATCAAAGTGAATGTATAGTGACTCGTGTAAATCGTGAGCATAATGTACTGAGGCGGCTTTCATAAAAGCTGCCCAAGACATGCGAGTCTTATTATTAACAACAAACAATGGGCCGCTAACCAGAATAAGTCTTAATGAACCCGCGCCTTTGCTCTCTTTGTTGTTTGACGAAATATCAACGGTATTTTCCAGTAGAATTGTGTCTGTAATACTTTGGCATAAACCAAATAAATTAGTCATAACAATAAGATAACGAGGCCAAGAAACAATGGCTGAAAACAGACCAAAATATATTGCATTTTCGTGTGCTTTGTAATGAAAACGAAAAGATGAAAGGGCGCAGTGATGGTGGGTCTCGTTATCAAGAATTAAACATTTAAAACGAAATCTTTGTGCTCAAATCAGGTCTAAGGCTTTTGCAAATTTGCTCGAAAGAAGTAGACGTCAAGTATATATTTGAAAATAAATTTTATTGCGTCATTTGATGAGCTTTCTTGAACGAAAATGTTCGTAAATCGCAAACCGATACAGATTTATATTTATAAGTGCCATGAATGGTGCTAAATTAGTTAAGAAATATCGAAACGGTCAATTAACTGCTTTCTCAGATCAAAGAATCAACATGACTTTGATCGAATTAACTATATATGGGTTGCGATGAATAAATTATCGCCTGAATTGCGCAAAAATGAAAATAACACTGACAATTCAATTTAACACATCGGTCAGTCAGGGAGATCAGGTCTCGAAAGAGACATAACTGACTGGGCAGAAGGTTATCCTGCAGAAGGTTGCCATTTCTTTCTGTGGTAGACTGGTTGCCAGCCAAGGCTATAGAACCTAATCTGTCCTATTATTTAACCCATAACTGGAGGGGAGAGACGGATTAATAACTTTCCTAAGTGTATTTTAGCCTAAGTGAGCGCAATGAATTCAACTAGAATTCGAACTCCGCTCCCCGATTTCTCGTTCCGAGCCGATATCCATTGCAACGCAACGCACATATATATTTCCCAAAACTACACAAAAATATCTTGAAATATTAAAGAGTAAATTTATTCAATAAAATCGCCACTAGCATCAACTATGGCATCCAGAAAACTTCGGAATCTTCTGCAATACTACTGGACTGTCACCTTGTTTTAGTTGGTGATTGCTGCCATAAACTTGGTCTTCAGTTCTTCTTTACTGTTACAAGAAGTTTTGTTGGTCTCTAGCTCAACTGTGCCCCATACGTAAGATTCAAAGAGGTTGCAGTTTGTGTAGTTAGGTGGCCAGATATTAAGGGTGATGGGTGTCTTAGAAATTGTCTGACCGAGTTCTTCTACCTGTATGACAGAGTGTAGAGTCCTGTTGTCAGACATAGGTTCTTCCAGCAGTGACCCTCTTGACCCAGGGCAACACTACCTCTTTAAGGCACGATGTAGGCATATTTGTTGAGTCTGAAGTCTTGTGGGAAGATTAATGGAGGCATAACATCGACATCATTAGTGAACACTATAAACATCTTCGTGATCACCATTAAACTCATCTAAATCATTCTAAATCCTCTACACTATCATCGGATTGACACATAACACTCTAAATGTCCGTAATAGAGCTTTCGGGGCAAATACAAATACTGCATGCTGTTTCTAAATTGCTGGTGATTTGAATTGCGTCTTGGTGATTTTCTTGCAGACAGTACCCAACTTACTCTACTATATAGTGCAGTAGCCAAATTCAAAAACAAACAACGCGCATGCGCGAAATTAAAAATTTAACGTGGTGACAATTTACTTTTTATATGAATATACAGAGGTTGACTGAAAATTAACTCCCTATTATAGGTATGAGTAGCCATCCAGGAATTTCTGACTTTAACACCCGAGATGTTTTTTCTCTTTGCAGTTGTTTAAAGAATCAAGTCTACGATACCAAACCAAGGCACCGGAAGAAATGATGGAATCAGTTGATGCAATTCCTGGGCGGCTCGAGGAGTTGGTTGCAAAAGATGATAGACACATCGAATTTTAAATGAAACTTCATGTAAAAAGCTTTCCACTCATATACTTTTTCCTAAAAAATTATGGTTAACAAATAAATTATAAGTATTTTAAAATGGCGGGTTACTTTTGAATTACCATATATATATATATATATATATATATATATATATATATACCAGAATATACTCCTAAATAAACGGAAGGAGATCATTAGTATGTGTCGTCATAGAAATAAGTATAAATTGCAATAATTATCCTATTTTTCCAATTAGTCATAATAAGATTTTTTTAAAAATTGGCTTAGCAGTTAATTCCCCCTACCTACCACTACTAACTTAAGGATCAAGCCACATACCTCACACTATCAAAGAAGAATTTACTACCAAAATCCCGCTAGCTTAACCCTATAAAAAACAATATTTCCCAACCTTCTCCTTTACTAGAGTAAACCTCTGGGCTTAGAATCTTTTTCTCATTTTTTTTAAATGGGCTTGAGAATGCATGTCTTAAATTGCCATGTTGAAATGGCTATTTCCCTTCTTAGTTTTATCTGAATTGACATATATATATATATATATATATATATATATATATATAATTTTTCGAAGTGAAATATCGTACATAGTACGCATATAAATCAAATGTAAATTGTGTTGACATAGATATCAACGCTGCAAGATGATTGGCAGTTTCAAGTTTTATGTCATCATGATTCACAATCATGTATTAAATTTTATGGCCTTAATCTCTTTATCTATCTATCTTTCTATCGGCAGAAAATTATCTTTTAGGCATCTCAGATGAAATGAATATTTTTTAAAATATTTTTAATAAAATCCATTCGTACTCACGGATAATCTTTTGTGTATCAGAAATAAAAAATGTAGAAAGTGCGCTCTAACATTTACAGTTGATTTTATTTTACATTTCTCAATGTTTTCAATCTCTTTCCAAGGTCATCTTCAGGGGTGTAAGTTGTAGTAATAAAAAAATAACCACAAAACTATATTACTAAAAATTACTGTACATGTTTTTTCTTCAAATGTAACGGTTGAAAGTAATGCTTAACATTCATTGCCAGGTGAAAATTATCCACTATAACATTTTTCATTTGCATTGTCATGGTGATGCCCGTATTAAAGCATGAAAAAACTGTTCATTTTAGAAACATTTTAGAACGTCACTTCAATTTTTGTAGCTGATACAATTAAATGACGACTCAAGTTTTTTCATGAATATTGCCACGAGGATCTGTTGTTTGCGTTTGTTGTTTTGTTGGTGTATGAAACATATATATATATATATATATATATAACGCCCATAGCCCAGAGGTAGGATCGCCGACTGGCACCAATTCGGACGGATTTCAATTCAATGCAATCGGAGTCTAACTGTACTCATGAGCTGTGATACAGCGAAACAGATCTGTCTGCCGATGACAATATTTACGCTCTCACACCCTGATTGAGCACTCTGGAAGAATGGTAGACTTTGAAAAACAGTAGCTACTCTGGCGTGTACTCATCGCCCATTCAGTAAAATGAATTAGAGCACTCTGGCTATTGGGAACGTGTAATGATAATATATGCGTTAAAAAGTCTGCCTTCTTCCACCGAGCGCCCATAGCCCAGAGGTAGAATCGCCGACTGACGCCAATTCGGTCGGGTTTCAATCCTGGGTTAAAAAGCAATCGGAGTCTAACCGTACTGATGAGCTGTGATACGGCGAAACAGATCTGTCTGCGGTTGACAATATGCATATATATATATATATATATATATATATATATATATATATATATATATAAGTGTTCTAAAATGTTTTCTAAAAAACAGTTTTTTCATGCTTTAATACATGCATGGCCATGATATGACAACCAAAAATTCGATAGTTGATAATTTGCACACCTTAATGAATGCTACTCATAACTGTTAACATTTGAAGCAAATAGAAAAAATTACAGTAGTTTTTTATACACAAAGTTTGACGGTTGGTTTTTGCTACCACAATTCACACCCCTGAAAGATTGAAAGTACTTGGGAGCATTGAGAAATGGATAATAAAATCAACAGTAAAAGTTACAGTGAATTTCTTACATCTTTAAATTATAACACACGAAAGATTATCCGTGAGTCCAAATGTATTTTATAAAAAGTAAGCAAATGCAATGTTTGCAATTTGTTTAATCTCTTAATCATTTATTTATATATGCTAAAAATTACATAAACATTACGAATAATGAACTTGAAATTATTTTTGCATTTAGACAATATTTACTGGTATATAACGATTCCACCCGGGCTAAAAATCTCAACGACAGCTTTGACCTCCCAATGGGCGCGTATTATTTAGCCCAGATCGCTTATCTAATAGGAATATACATATTACATACACTTAATAGAATTGTTGATCCAAGTCAAGTAGATCTTTACCGAGATGATGGACTTATGTATGTCACAAATAGCAATAACCCTCTATCATTTAAATTTCAGGAAAAAAAAAGAGCTTTCTAATTTCTAGGTTTTAATATCGAGATATCAAATTAATCTAAAAATAGTAAACTTCTTAGATATCAGTTTCAAACTTTCCAACAACACATTCAAACCATTTCATAAAGGAAATCAATCTTCTATTTACATTAATGTCAATTCAAATCACCCTGAGTTAATAATTAAGCAAATTCCTAACACAGGATATACGAGATTTAATAGGTTATCGTCCAGCAAAAATATATTTAACGAAGACAAATCAATATATAATGAAGCCTTCAAAAAAAGTAATTAAAAAAAAATAGTACACCAAGAAAAGTTGAACGACAAAACAACAAATGCCGGCAAAAATAAAAACATAAAAATAAAAATAACATGATTCAATCCACCATTCTGGAAGTTGTCCAATATAAATATCGGCCGATACTTTCTTAACCTAATAGAAAACACCAGAAATATTCAAGACATCATAAATCACACAATAAACAATTATCAAAATATTTCCTCAATAAACCACAAGAACCTCCATGTAACTGCATTAAGAAAACCAACTGCCCCGTTGAAGGCAAATACAATTCCGATAAAGCAATATATGAAGCCACCATTTTCCAGGAAGAAGACCCCAGCAAGAAAGGAGCATACACAGGGATAGTTGGAAGCAAAGATTCTATAATCACCGACACTCATTTTCCAACGCTTTTTAAAACACAAAACCGCCCTATCGAAACACTATGGGAAACTAAAAGACGGACAACTCACCCCACAAATTAAACAGAGGATCATAGAACATGGAAAAACTCACAACTTCAGGGACAGATGCAATCTCTGCTTGGAGGAAAAAACTGTAATAATCTAATATAAAAATCCCAGTGTACTATTAAACCAGAGGAATGAACTCATTTTCAAATGCAGACACAAAAATAGATATAAGATTCCATAACAACATGGAAGTTGTACTTAAAAGATTGATTCGAGAAAACCCGTAAATCATTAATTTAATTTGAAATGTTGAACTAACACTACCATGTTTATAAATACGGGTATGTGGATGTATGCGCATATATGTGTATATGGATACATATGTATGCGTGGGTGTGGATATGTAGATAGAGGTGTACGTATATATGTGCATGTGGGTCTATGTAGATATGTATATGTACATATATGTATAAGTATGTGTATGTATGTATATATATATATTTATGTGTGTGTGTGCGTATATGTATATGAGTGTATGTTTATATAGATGTAGATATAATTTAATTTCTTATATCTATATGTGGGTGTGTGTGCATGTAAAAATTTACGTAGTTATATACAAGTAGGTGAGCAACTAAAGATTAATAGGCAAGTAAGTATATAACATAAACCTCTTAAACAACCGTTCAGTGGGTGCAACTACTACCCGTTTAATAACTTTATATCCCTTTATTTGTACTTGTATTAGTTATACTTATTATTATTATTTTATTAGTTATTGTTATCATGATTATTATTATTATTAGTAGTAGTAGTAGTAGTAGTAGCAATTAATTAATTGTTTCATACTATTATGAAATAGTATTATTGGTATGGTTAAGAATAATAAGTATCACTTAATCCAGTTGTACTTTGTCTTTGTTTTTTTTTAACATTCTTATCATGCACGATAAAAATATTATTGTCATAAATCCAAAACGGCAGAAGAATAGTACGTACTAAATGCAGATTATTATTACCGTTAGAATTAATATAAGAAGTTGACTATTCAATTCTTCTATTGAAAATGCGGCCCCTAAATTTATTGTCATATATTTGTAAATGGCCAACTAAAAGTTTCGTTCAAGATCATCTTATAGTTTGGAATAAAATTACAGCCTCTCGTAACAGCTAAAACTTTAAATGTAACACACTCGCCCAATTTTTTTCTTGTCCTCCCATGATTTATTTTGACTGGATAAATCTAACCCATTAATTGTTGTGTAGAATTCTGTCTGAAGAGAGGTCTTCAAGAGCCTTGCGAAATAAGCTATTACCAATGGACTTATAAAAGCATCCAATTTATTTTCAGATATATATATATATATATATATATATATATATATATATATATATAAAGACAAATGGCTTTTATTTTGTAGCAAATATTCATATGTCATTCCTTATTTTTAAAATGTTGTTTTGGGGACGCTCATCAGTATTTCTCTGGTTAGCTGAAACGTCAGGCAAGTTGTTGGGGACGTAAAGTGATACAATTCATGGCCGGCCTAATAAACAAAGTGAGTAATTGACCCCACTAGCTTGCATGACGTTTCAGGTAACGTGAGTGCGTTGTTGTGCAGTGGATATCGACTCGCAGCGACAAATCGGGGAGCCGAGTTGGAATTCCAGTTAAATTCCTTGCATTCGCATACAAAAAACTACCCCTGGGAAAAGTATTAATCCGTCTCTGCCTTCCAGTTATGGATTAAATAATAGCACTTATGCAAAAATGCTCTTAGTGTAATCCGCCTCATCCCTCCAGGTATGGGTTAAATAACAGAACAGTTTGGGTTCTATAGTTTTAGCTGGCATCCAGTCGACTGCAGAAAGCAATGGTAACCTACTACGGGATAATCTTCTGCTTAGGCATTCATGTCTCTAAAGAGACATGATCGCCCAAAGCGTGTATCACGTATGGCACTTAACTCACTGATGGATAGTCATAAAACTTCCTAATTGAAAAATATTGAAAAACAAATAATATTTTTGCTCTTGCATATAAATAATTTAAAGAAATTATAATCCTTATATTTGTTTGATAAAATTTACATGGAATGAAACGCGCCGGCTAAGATAATCTTTCTTTTCGTCCTTATATTGTTTTTATACTGATATATATATATATATATATATATATATATATATATATATATATATAAATGTGTGTGAGTGTACAGAGTCTTGGAAATTTATTGAGACAATTTTTACAGTTGCATAAAACAGTTAATAAATACTTCAATAATAGTAGTGCAAAGATATAATTTGATTGCAATATTTATTAGTAGAAAAGCATTTATCACTCAACTAGAAGTATAGCCCGGCGTTGCTCGGGTGTAATGAAATCTTTAAAACTAATCCATGGTCCTGGAGCTCAGACACTTTGGACGTTGGCACGAAAGACTAAAAACCAGTAGTTGTTTCCAATTAAAGCGCAACCTAGACTGAAAGAAAAATGAATGAATGTAAATCAAATTTTGATTTCCTTGTATCTATATCAAATAGGTTTTTTTCATCGTAAACTGAAATTTGAGGGCTAAATAAGTCCTCTGAGTAAATGGTATCATAGCTGAGACTAAGAACTACAATTATACCTACTTCGAGCCAAACCCGAAGCAAAATCTAAAATAAAAGGGCTGATAAAATACAGACAAACAGGCAGATAAACAGACACACAAACATCTTACCTTATATATATATATATATATATATATATATATATATATATATATATATAATCGATTTTCTGCACGATTGTAAGAACTGCAACCTTGAAACTTCTGAATATTCTTTCTTATGTCTTTGTCTATGAGTGTATCAAATTTGATTAAAATCGCTCCACTTCTTCTATAACCCGATTTTTTCGATTATCGATTTTCGATATTTATCGGGGGTGCCTCGACATAAAACCTAGCTATGAACACTGGCAGACGCTTATAGTACAACACACACACACACACACACACACACACACACACACACACACACACACACACACACACACAGACAAAGTTCCATTTATAAATAAGTTTGCCAGCCTTTTTTTGGCAATTAATACCTCAACAGGAGAAGGAAACTTTCCTGAAACTGCCACAACCTCCACCTTTTTGATTTTGCGTATCTCATATACGATGCAAAGCAGTGTTTCTTGCTTGAAGTACGCCCCACAAATATAATCGTGAAGGTTAAAATCTGGACTATTAGTGGGCCAGTTGTCAGCTCTCACAAAAAACGATGCCTTCTCAGCAAAGAAAGACTGTGTTGCTTTTGAGTCACGGCATGGTGCAAAGTTCTGGATAAGTATCATATTTTTGAGCTCTAACCAAGGTAACAGTGAGTTCTTCAAGATGTAAAGATACTCCTTTTTGCCGATTTTCAAACCAACCTCAATGAAGTTTGAAACCATGACATTTCCATCACCTCGACGCGACACAAAAAACCGCCACAGAAGCAGGATTCGTCCTCTCAAACACAGGTGAGACGTCAGAAATGCTATATGCAATCACCGAGAATTTCTGCGATTTAACTTGGCAACCTATTGTGGGATAATCTTCTGCCCAGTCAGTCATATCTCTTTCGAGACATGATCGCCCAAGCGTGTATCACGTATGGCACTTAACTGACTAACTGCCCATCTCGTACCAAAACTATAGTAGCGGAATAATTATGTTGTTCCATGACTTTATGCTGTTGAATTGATTTACCGTTTGTTTGAGAAGAAAAAGAACAGTTAAATGTTTAGTCAAGCAAGGTTTTGACTGAAAATAAATTGTTAAACCTACAAAATCGTCTGCTTAAATAAGTTCCAATTCATCTGCAAGACCCTATATGTGTGTCTGTCTATCTGTATTTAAAGAACACACACACACACACACACACACACACACACACACACACACACACACACACACACATATATATATATATATATATAAGTACTTTTACTTTTTACTTTTTCTGCCCTGCTTACGTATTGAGCGCTTTTTTGTTATAGATTACTCATCTCGGGTTTTTTCTTTGGGCTACGTACTTTGACTGATGTTCACGTACTTAGCTCTTTCTTTTTTTACATCCATTTATTTGGTTTTCGTGTATATACTCGGAGGGTTTTTCGAAACGAGTATAGCGATAAGTTTACATTTATATATATATATATATGTCTGTGTGTGTGTGTGTGTGTGTCTGTCTGTCTGTCTGTCTGTCTGTGTGTACAATTTTTCTTCATTAATCCTCTTAGAGACCCCATTCTGCGTTCCATCAGCATGCCTGGTGCCAACCCTCAGGAGATTAACTCGTCGCACCTTCTCAGTCTATCGTTCTCAGCTGACATTAAATAGAAATATTATCTTGAATCCATTGCTAGATCCTCTGCAAAGAAAATTAGATCACTCTGTCGCGCGAGACAATTTTTTCTCTCTCCGGAATCTATCTTGCATATCTATTAACCCACCATACGTCCATGCCTAAAAATATCCACTGCTCCTGCCATTTACTTTGAACTCCCTGATAAGATTCAAAGATCAATCAGCAATATTGTTGCTATCGTCTGATCTATCGTCTCGACTTCACTTCTGTTTCTTTTTTAATAATTATTTTCATGGGAATTGTTACGCTCTAGTACTTAGACGAGTATGTGCCATACCAGGCTAGTGTTGAGATCTCATCAGTTTCCAGTTGAGCTGGCTAGATTTAGCTGTAATTTCTATGCTAAGATTTTCTTCTCCCGCACTTCTTGCTTGTGGAACTCCCGTCCAGCTCCATGCTTTCCAGCTAGTTTGGATCTGCACAAATTTTAATACAGTGTTAATAGCTATCTACTGTCGTCTTGATAACCCACAACTGTTTCTGCTTACTATGAATATTTCGGACCATAATTCGTCTTCACCCTTGAGTTTTAGTGGCATTACTGCCTTGAATGGGGTAATAATGATATAACACACACACACACACACGCGTGTGTGTGTGTGTGTGTTGGGGCACTCTCCAACTTTCCACGGAAATGGACTATTCGAATCACAATATAAAATAGTAGTGATTATACCTCGAAGAAGGAAGTCGAGTGAGCGAGTCAGTCGGGTATTTCCGGTATTGCACCGGAAGTGTTCTACTAGTCAATCTATCACGTCTCTACGACGATACTGTATACTAATTACCTTGTTCTGTATTCTTCTAACCCTCACCTCTTGTAAATACTTCTCTTTCCTGTCAATACACCTACTTTTATACTATTACGTTGTTTTGTATTATTTCACATAATTCTCTTACCCGATGTAACAATATATAATCTGTAAATTTTTACGCTTTAGGACGAACGTTTTTACAGTTTTGGAGGAAATTCTTAATGTGTAATAACAAAACCGAAATGTTTCATCCTAGTTATTTAGTTGTTGGAAAAACTGGAAACGAAAAGGAAATTAATACTGAGCATCAGAAGAGACAACTAAAGTTCCTGGCACATGAAGCTGGGCTTGAAGAACCTGATACTAACAGGCCTGATAAAGGGAAAAAAGCGACAGGGGAAAGCAGTGGATAACATGTTTAATGGGCCTGACAAGGTAGATGACAGAACGGGGGGCTGCGACATGTTACAGGAGAAAGTGTGCTAAGAGCCACCATAGATAGGGAGATGTGGAAGGCCATGATCGCCTACATCTTGAAAGGAAAAGGCACATAGTAAAAGAATATTCATTTAAAAATAAGATCTCTGTCAGGATTGTCTTTTATTTTGAAAATAGGTTTATTCGTTTTGTTTTAAAATTCAATATATTAAAACGTTTTATAGTGAATATTTTTACTACCAAACTTTGCAGTTTGATTTTTCCAGTGTTTAAAAATATTTATTTTACTTATTTCTACTGTCCCAATATCTCTTTCTATTCATTATTGACATTCATAATCTCTTCATATTTCTACCGTCCCAATATCTCTTTCTATTCATTATTGACATTCATAATCTCTTCATATGAACTGTATTTATTCGTTGCGCTTCTTTTGACATTTATTTTCAATTAATTTAAATTTAAAATACACGTAACATATACGGAATGTGTATTTATTAACTGGCCACTCATATTTACACATCAAGTGTCAATTACCGTAGACCTTTTGCAAGAGTAAAATAATTACCCCATCGATTTTATCCATTATCAATCGGCTAATCGAAAAACACTTTAAATGTCAATAGCATGGAAATACGTAATTCATTGGCAGATGTAAAATTCTTAGATAGCATTTTCTTTTAATATTACTTTTTTATGAAATTCAATCACATATATTTCTAAAATGAACGTAACAATTATCATTCCTACGAGTAAATTCCCATTCTCATTTTTAATCCTTCGAGTGATTTCTCATTCCTACAGGACATTTAAATCCATTAAAACAAACAAAAATTTTGAGTGAAATATAAATTAAAACAATTAATTCTGCTAATTAAAATGATTGTGCCAATTATAGTTGTTTCAATAAAGGAGTTTCGACAGCGAATATGATTTCAGAATGAATTCCCAACGTTCGTCAAAGTAAAACACGACATTTTTTTCCTATTTCGAATGAAATTTTTTAAGTAACTCTGCATTTTCTTTTGAATTCTAAAAAGTAATTTTATTACAAAAACAAGATCAGCAAATTATAAAAGTAAGCAAAATTATGTTTATCCATAGATGGACGTATTTTAAAGAAAAATACACATTAATAAAGACACCCTATCTATCTATCTATCTATCTATCTATCTATCTATCTATCTATCTATGTTCAGATTTATCTATCTATCTATGCCTTTTTATTATCTATGTATCTCTATATTTACGTCAGTTCAGTTATATATA
>JBBBDQ010028485.1:787500-910000 GCA_037127315.1 Ascarosepion bandense
AAATGAACTGTTCTGGTGTCTAGTATTTGTGCTCACTTCCCCATGCTAGTCTCTTCTTCTTATTGGCTGGCCGAAGCAAAGAGTTCCTGGCTGCTTTGTAAACTTTTGCAAAGTAATAAAAACAACAGAACTATTCTATTTTCATTTAGAATTATTCAATTGGCAATAAATACTAAACATAGTATTAAATATATCATTTATCTTAAAACTGGGGTCGCCTGATAATTATGGCCAGTAGTGCGTATATATATATATATATATATATATATATATATATATATATGTATATATAACGTATAACTGTTATACTGACGTATAACTGTTTAATATATATATATATATATATATTAATGCAGGTTTCATTGAATAATATAGACAAGTTTTGTCTATTAATTTTGTGTAGGATCCGTTCATACCGACTGATATACTTGATGGTGATGTCGTTAAAAGACAACAAAAAATCACAGTATTTGTTGAATTTTTTATCAGGTCTAAGCTTTCGGCTCACATAAGCCATTATCAAAGAGTAAATAATAACACACAGTAAACATAGAACATTTAAGCTATTAACAATAAAGATAATTGAATTGAAAATATAAGTCCATCTCTACCGTGGCGGATGGCCGAAGACAGTGACAAAATAGTGGTGTTGTGGTCCCTGGTCTGATTACAGACATTTGAGTACGTTGTTGGAAATATCGAAATTGATTGTATTCAAACCAGGTTTAAACTGTTTAATGTAGAGTGCTTCGAGGATTTTTAGTTTCTGCTTATTATTTTCTTGTTTGAGTATGTACGTGTTATCAACAAGCGTTTTTCTCAGAAGTGTGCGTTGATAACCGTGTTGTTCTAAATGACGGAATATATTTGAATTTTTATTTAAGTGCAACGTCAGACGCCAGACTATTTTGTCACTGTCTTCGGCCATCCGCCACGGTAGGGATGGACTTATATTTTCAATTCAATTATCTTTATTGTTAATAGCTTAAATGTTCTATGTTTACTGTGTGTTATTATTTACTCTTTGATAATGGCTTATGTGAGCCGAAAGCTTAGACCTGATAAAAAATTCAACAAATACTGTGATTTTTTGTTGTCTTTTAACGACATCACCATCAAGTATATCAGACGGTATGAACGGATCCTACACAAAATTAATAGAGAAAACTTGTCTATATTATTCAATGAAACCTGCATTAATGAAAAAATGCTGCCAAAATACACACAATATATATATATATATATATATATATATATATATATATATATATGTATATATATCAATATATTCTCTTTCCTTATTCATTTCGAAATGTTTAAAGGTAAATGAAGTTTTAACATTTACATATTTGAGTTGAGGGTTCAGCCTATCACGTTACCATGTTTTCATTGTTGTCAGACGATTTTTATACAAGTCACCTGACGAAACCGAAAAGATCGAAACATGGTAGCGTAATTAGCTGGTCTACCCAATTCAAATATATACGACATTAGCAGTATAGCCCGGCGTTGCGCGGATGTAATAAAAGCTTTAAAACTAATCGATGGTCCTGGAGCTCAGACTCTTTGGACGTTGGCAACAGTTGTTTTCAGCTGAAATGAAACCGTAGACTGAAAGAAAAATGAATGGATGTAAGTCAAATTTTGATTTCCTGCTATCGATACCAAGTTATTTTCTTCGTAAGCTGAATTTTGAAGGCTAAATAAGTCCTCTGAGTAAATGGTATCATGGCTGAGACAAAGAACTACAAAAAATACTTACTTAGATCCAAACCCGAAGCAAAAACAAAAACAAAAGGGTTGAAAAAATACAGACATAAAGGCAGACACACACACACACACACAAACATCTTGACTTTTATATATATATATATATATATATATATATATATATATATATATATATATATCTTATCGACTTTCTGCACTATTGTAAGAACTGCAACCTTGAAAACTTCTGAATATCGTTTCTTATGTCGTTGTCTATCAGTGTATCAAATTTGATTAAAATCGAACCACTCCTTCTATAACCCGATTTTTTCGAATATCGATTTTCGATATTTATTGCGGGTACCTCGACACAAAAACCTAGCAAAGAACACTCGCAGACTCTTATAGTACAACTGTGTAAATTTTCAAGAAAATCGGTTCAGCCGTTTCGGAGTCTATAGGTAACGGACACACACACATACACACACACACGCGCACACACACATACACATACACACAGACAATGTTCCATTTATAAATAAGTTTAGATGTATTCGATGAATCGGCTTTAGCAAAAAAAAAAAAAATAATAATAATATTTCGGCAATGTGTCTGATGGTGAAACAAAACGTTATCCATGTGAAGAATCTGAACGCTTGAATTTTTCTTTAACTGTTGTCATTATCGATATTAGATTGAACTAATTTCAAATGGGAATTCATTTTTATTTAATTACTTATCCACTCATTTATCTTTGTAGTTTAGCATCTCACTTCATAATAGGAATCTTCTCAATTATATTAACTATATAACTATTCCTTTAGGTTCTCGACCAGTCCTTTCGCACATAAAAAGAGACGCTGAAAAGTTATCAGCCCAAATAAACAAGACTTCACAATAGTGGATTTTCTAAACGTCGCTTAGATGTGGCAGAAGACCGAAAGTATGGGATACCCAGTGAGGATCCAACCCACTACTTGGTTGTAATAGAGTCTAGCAAGAGAGGCTTACTAACCATTACACCACGCCGAGGTGCTCAAGGACTTCACAATAGTAGTGTCTGAATTGAGAATTGTTTGCACCAAGAACATGTCAGTATCCCAACTTGTTTACACACACACACACACACACACACATATATATATATATATATATATATATATATATATATATATATATATATTGAGCACTCTAGAAGAGTGGGAAACTTTGAAAAACAATAGCTACTCCGGCACGTACGCATCGCTCATTCAATAATGAATTAGAGCACTCTAGCTATTGGGCGTATGTAATGATATACTCGCTAAAATGTCTGCCTTCTTTTACCGGACGTTATATTCGACGACTGACGCCAATTCCGTCGGGTTTCAATCCTGGGTTAGGAAGCAATGGGAGTCTAACCTTACTGATGAGCCGTGATACAGCGAAACAGATCTGTCTGCTGATTACTATAGTATATATATATATATATATATATATATATATATATATATATATATATATAAGATTAGGTTTTGAAGGCTGTCACAATGCGTTTAGTAAAATACAAGAAGCTAAACAAGTTGTTTGGTATCACCTATTTTTTTTTTTTAATCATATCACCCCAAGCAAGGCGAAAAATCCACTGATGCGCAGGGGGCTACGTAAGAGTCAAAAGATTGGAAAAGAGAAAAACCGGAAACCACATCCTAAACAGGAAACAAGGAATGGGCCTCTTCACCTGTTCAATAGATATGGGTGAAGTGTTTAGTCTATAAATACATTGATATTTCGAGATTAAAATCTCATCTTCAGAGCTTGTTTTTGAGTCCCCGCCTTTCAGTAAATGGTGCTTTCTAGCTGCTGCTGCTGTTAAAGTGTGTGTGTGTGTGTGTGTGTGTGTGTGTGTGTGTGTGTGTGTGTGTGTGTGTGTGTGTGAAAGGCGCGGACTCAAACACAAGCCCTCTAATATTCTGAAGATGAAATTTTAATCTCGAAATATTAATGTATAATAAATAGGTGATATCCACCAACTTATTTACCTTCCTTTATTTTACTAAACGCATTGTGGCAGCCTTCAAAACCTAACCATATTCCTAATATACACAATGCTTCAAGCAAATTACAAAACTTTCCTATATATATATATATATATATATATATATATATATATATATATATATTATAAATTATGTTTTGGAACATGCACATTATTTTTTAATATATGTCCTCGACAATCATATGTTTGTTTCAACGTTGGATGCTCAACGTTGGATGCCCAACGTTTAAACGTTGGGCACCCAACGTTGAAAAAAAAACATATGATTGTCGAGGACATATATTAAAAAATAATGTGCATGTTCTAAAACATAATTTATAATGAATATTCACAGCTCTATACATCATATATCGAGCACTGTTTTAAATTAATGTTTTGGACGGAAAAAATTCTTTCTTCGTTCTGTACCGACTCGGATATATATATATATATATATATATATATATATATATATATATATATATGCATATATATATATATATAATTATATCGTAAAATTCTAGAGATTTACAAAATGGATTCGCAACCAATATACTTAATTTATTTATTTGAATACTGACAGAAATGCATTTAAAGCAAGCAGACTTTGTAATAACGTGATTATTATGAAAAATAGGCGATTAATAACATTAATATGAGTAAAATGTTGTCGCTTAGCTGATTCATAGTACCTACATCAACTTGATTTTTCGACCACTCTTCAGAGGCTTTTTACTGTTAAATTTACGAATTTTTGCCTTGTTATACCGTTGTGAATGATTTTTGTGCGAATTTACGGGTATTTTCGGTTTTTGCATTAATTGGCTGCCATTGTCATTTTTCTTTATTTGTTAGCTTTTTTAATTTTTTCTTCATTTCTTCGTTCTTCATTGTATATTTTCCAGAATGTTGATCTGGTTTAACTTGTTGGTCGTAGAAGTTTCATCGTTTTTTAATCTCTGAATGTTTAATGCTTGTGTTGTATATCGACAAACAACAAACACGCATATATATAAAAATATAAGTTATATTTTTATTAATGACGATGAACCGTGTAGCCTAGGGAACAGAGAGAGTTGAGAGAGCGCGCTTCTAAGGGTTGACGGGAGTGTCTCTCTTCGCCGTTCTCTGCTACTCTACTACTGCTGTCTCTCTCTCTCTACTGCTACTCTGGTCTGGTGAATCCGTGCGCCGAGGTCTTTTTATAATCTCCAAACCGGGACTTTTTCTTCCGGTTTTGCCTCGCCCACGCACGCCCACGTAATTCTCAGAGACACCTGTTCTGTTTGCCTCTGTAGCCATTTCCGCTACTGCCGGAAATAAGGTGAAACAAACATCCGTTCCTTTCAACGACCGGAAACACCCCCGCTTGCATCAGCCTTCCTCGGGTGGGGCCAGATTGTTATATTACACTTGTACATACGCACTCTTACACTCACACACGCGCGTATATGCGTGTACACGCATCATATAGACACGCGCACACGTATGTGTATATACATACACACATAAATGCTTTTTTTGTAATGAAAACTTCTTCATACAGTCAGTTAAGTGCCATACGTGATACACGCTTGGGCGATCATGTCTCGAAAGAGACATGACTGACTGGGAAGAAGATTATCCCGCAGTAGGTTGCCATTGCTTTCTGCGGTAGACTGGTTGACAACCTAAGCTATAGAACCCAGTCTGTTATTTAACCCATAACTGGAAGGAAGAGACGGATTAATACCTTTCCCAAGGGTATTTGCGCGTAAGTGAATACAATGGATTCAACTGGAGTTTCTCGTTCTGAGCCGATATCTACTGTACCACAACGCACATGTACGATTATCGTCAGTCAGTCAGTTAAGTGCCATACGTGATACACGCTTGGGCGATCATGTCTCGAAAGAGGCATTTGTGCGTCAGTGACTGCAATGAATCGGGGAGCCGAGTTCGAATTCCAGCCGAATTCATTGCAGTCACCCGATATCCAATTGACATATAAACTTCTATTCGTCTATCAATGTACCCTCACTAAACAACGCAGTAAATTTAGAAAAACAATACAAAAATATCCCCAACAAAGACATCAATATAATTAAACATTGCCGAAAAATCAGTTAGTTAATTTTAAACTAGGACATAATTTTTTTAAACTAATAAATAAACATTTGCCCCAAAATAAACCTCTAAGCAAAATTTTCAATAAGAATACAATAAAACTCAGTTATAGCTGCTCCAACGTTTTAGAAAAAATAATTAAATTACATAACAATAAACTATGAAAAGCATACGACAAAAAGTAACTCCGATAATCATACCGGTCTGCCCCATAATGATAACCTTTGTTACTGTTGAAACCCAAAATCCCTGGTGTATATGTGTTCGATTTCATCCATGAATAATCCTAAGGATGCTAAAATATATTTCGGAAACACAATGAACATATTTCAAAAGCGATTTTACAATCACCTCTTATCCTTCAATAACAAGGACAAACAAAACATGACATCACTTTCCAAATATTTTGGAAGTTAAAAAACGAAAATAAAACAACTAAGATTAAATGGAAAAACCTCAAACAAGCCTGAAAATCTAAATCAATTAAAGAACTATGTTTCCTTTGTCTTCAAGAAAAAATGGAAATCATTAACTACGTAAATAGCAACATACTATTAAACCAGAGGCATGAACCTACAGTAAACCCCAAACACATTAAAGAACTAACCTTACAATCATGCTACAATTACAAAAGCCAAAGTTAGAATCCCTAGAAACAATAATTCTTTATAATATTAACTACACTCCCACATCAAATAGTACCATATTTCATACCAGAAACTGTGATTTAATTTTAAGTTTTATATAAAAAAGTGATTTCCTAAATTTTAAATTAAAGTTAAATATACAAAAATATATTAATTATAGAAAGTAAGTTTAAATACAAAAATATTGTATAGTCGTACAATAATAAAGATAGGGTAAAAAATGGTAATTACTATTTCCACTTCATCGCATCTACTCCTACTCCTCCCCACCCTATATACACTCCCTTATTTTCCCCTTTTATTAAACCCGAAGAAAATCAGCCATAAAGCTGTAAAAGACTATACATTATCTTTTAATGTTAAATCTGTCTACAAAATTTTCGACAGGTTCGTAAATGTACACTTTGTAGTGGATAATATTTTGTATATCTTCTAAATTATAGTTTTTAATATATATATATATATATATATATATATATATATATATATATATATACTCCTAAGAAACTAACTTCCATTCTTTCAAACACTCTTCCCACCCAACTATCTATCACCCGCCTTCTGACATTTCCTATATCTAACCACTCTTCCTATTCATCTCCCACTATGTAGCCCCAAGCGCGATAGTAGCAGTGGAATGCCTTGCTTGGGGTGAAATGATTAATATATATATATATATATATATATATATATATATAGCAATTGAATGAAAAAGTGGAAAAATTCTATGTAAAACGTTTTGACCTCAAAAAGAAGGTCATAAAAGTAAGGAAATATTTTTATTCATAGAAATATATATATATATATATATATATATATATATATATATATATTGTCATCCGCAGACAGATCTGTTTCGCCGTATCACAGCTCATCAGTACGGTTAGACTCCGATTGCTTTTTTACCCAGGATTGAAACCCCACCGAAATGGTATCAGTCGCCGACTCTACCCCTGGGCTATGGGCGTTAGGGGTAGGCAGACTTTTTAGTGCATATACGCGCCCAATAGCTAGCGCGCTCTAATTCATTTCACTGAATGAGCGATGTCATATATATATATATATATATATATATATAAAGGAAGGTAATGGAGAATGTGCCCATAATTTTTTACTTACCCTCGTATAAACGACAAACTCTCGGTTATAATTATGCACCGATGGGGAAATACTGAAAATGTAGCAACGATAAAATTTTAATTTTAACTTTTTAAATTTTCGTTTTAACATTTCTGGCGTCAAATGTGTCTAGGCGTATGGCTCAAACATATCTTTTTCGGTTTCACAATGCTCTTGTTGTTTTTGTTTTTCATAGCTATTGTTTTAAATTATCACACATTTTGACAACTGAAGAATAGTGAGATGGTGTGTAAAGTAGTACGCGTCTGCGATACAACGAAAATTATTTTGTCTCTTAATCAAAGCTACGTTTCATTCTTTTTTTTTATCGGAATTATGTACCGACGCATTAAAATGAACGTCTGAGACACTGAACGTGTTGTTTTATAAAAGATACTGCCTCTGGTTTTAGGTAATTAATATTCTGTTATATAATAATCAAATCTCTTATTGATTTAAAAGTCGTTTTAACACATTTTATGTTAAGTGTAGATACACAAACTCATTCGGCTGGAGTTTTGATAGAGTTGGTAGGTATTTTAATTCAATAAGCTTTCTGTTCCGCTTTATATGTGAAATGATCAGCATTATGGAGGAATATTTTTTAATATTTTTCTTCACCATGTAACTAGAGAGAGCTACAAATACTAACTATTCTTAAATACAATCCAATAATTATTATGGGTTTTATTTTATGGTGGGAATGAAAATTTATGAAATTATTTTATTTATGCAGATTCATAATACACACTTAATTTTAGGTCCTTATCAGTCTTAACATGATATCGAATGTATTTGCATCTTTTTCAAAAATAAATTCTGTTGTACGTTCGACGATGTTTAGTTATCTACAAGATCGGGTAATATTGTTTTGTGACGACATATTAATAAAGCAACACTGATATATCAAATAACAGCGAATAGTTATATAATAAAGAATGCTATATTTTAAAATATAAAATTTAAAATAAGACCAAGTTTTCAAAGTTACTTTGAATTTATTGTGAAAGTTTAAATAGTTTTTCAAATTCGTGTCAAGTTTTGGCTTTCATAATATTTTCCCTCGCATAAAAAGGGAAAAAATATCTGAATTTAAGAAAGAGTTAGATATATTTGCATCGTATTGTCACTTCCGTGGTGAGAAAAAATGGTAGACAAAAATGAGCACATGACGCGCAGAGAATCGGTTCCGATGTAGTTAAGCAAGATAGGATGCCAAAGGTGAACACCTAAACCCCTTATGAGCTGAGAAGTCTTGCTTATCTATTCTTTCGGAGTCAATCGATAGAAAACAAAACGACGAGTTGTGTTAATTTGTCTGTTTGGTCTTGAAGAGTCTTATTTGAAGATAAGATTTTTTTTTGTCGCATCTTGTTTCATTTGTTGAAAAGTTTGCGGGAAAAAAAGATTGTTCAGCTGTTGGCATATGAAATTAATCCTGAGCCTCGCCGTGAATTTTTCTGTATACAAATATTTTAAGATTGAATAATAAGGTGGCTTATCTTTACGGGGGGGTGGAGGTAAAAAGGTGAAGAAGATTTGAAAAACAAAAGAACCGGTAGATATTGATGATACAAACCAATGGAGACAGGAAAACAGAAGGAAAAACAATTTTATTAGAAGACAAATCGGCAGAAATAAACTGAGACCAAAGAAAAAATAACGATCAACAAAGTGAAAAATAAAGACAAAAAAAGGGATCGAAGAAAGAAAGAAAAAAAGTGATAAAAAATTAAAAGATAGACACAATGCCAAAGAGAGATATCAAAATAGAAAGAAACAAACAAACAAACAAAGGGAGGAAGGAAGGAAAGAAAGAAGGAAGAAAGGAAGAAGACAGATATCCAACAAAAGATAAACAAAAAGACAAAGATAGTTATCAAAGAAAAGAAAGAAAGAAAGAAAGAAAGAACGAAAGAAAGAAAGAACGAACGAAAGGAAGAAAGAAAGAAAGAAAGAAAGAAAAAAGAAAAAAAGAAAGACAGCGATAAAACATAAAAGATAGACACAAAGCCAAATAGATATATCAAAATAGAAGGAAAGAAAGAAAGAAAGAAACAAACAAACAAACAAACAAACAAACAAAGGGAGGAAGGAAAGAAAGAAGGAAGAAAGGAAGAAGACAGATATCAAACAAAAGATAAACAAAAAGATAGTTATCAAAGAAAGAAAAAAAGAAAAGATGTGGATCAAACAAATAAAAGATAGGAAAAAGAAAAGGGAGAATTCAAAGATAGAAAGAAAGAAAGAAATGAAGGAAAACAGACAAAAAAGAAATAAAAACAGCGGTCAAGTAAATAAATGTTACACCCAAGAAAAAGAGAAATGTCAATTAAAGAAAGAAGACAAGAAAGTGAGAAAAAGAGAAAGAAAAAAGACAGTGATGAAACAAATAACAAGATATACATGGCGAAAAAGAGTGATATCAAAGAAAGAAAGGAAGACAATATTCAAACAAATAAAAGATAGACACAAAGAAAAAAGTCGCCAAAGAAAGAAAGAAAGAAAAATAGAAAGAAAGCTGATATCAAAGAAATAAAAGAGAAAGACAAAGAAAAAGAGAGTTATCAAAGAAAGAAAGAACAAAAGTAAGAAAAACAAGGGTTCAAACAATTAAAAGATAGACGTAAAGAAAGAAAGAAAGAAAGAAAGAAAGAAAGAAAGACAGAAAGAAAGATAGAAAGACAGAAAGAAAGAAAGAAAGAATGTGCTATTTAATGAAAAAGTGAGGAAATTATGAACGAGAAAAGTGAGGAAATTATGAACGAACAAAACTTTCACTCTGTTTTTTTTTAAGATAAAATTTTCAATCTTTTTTCAAAGCTTAATCAACACTGAATAAATCATACAAGACAAAAATTAGTAAATAAAGAAAGCAAAGCGTAAGAAACGAAAAGGAGTTGAACAAGAAGATCAAACATAAGAAAGAACACAAGAAAAGTAAAACAGAAATAAAAACAGAGTGAGAAAGAATTTCGAAAAGACAAAATATTAAACATCTATATTAAAAATACATCAAATGAATTAATACTTAGGGAAAAAACAATGAGACAAATTTCATTGTTACGCTATCTCTACTTTTTCTAATAAGAATTTTAAAGTCAAGTTCGCTTAATAATTAATGTATCTATTTAATGAGGTAAATTGTCATAATATCTCTCTTTAAAATATTGGACACTTAAGGAAAGGCGATCAGAGAGAGTTTTCAATAAAGCTAACAAATGTAATATTTTGAAGGTTGCTAGTTGTCTCGTAGCTATGAAGGAAACAATATACAAATATTATGCAACAAACTAATTAGATAGATAGATAGATAGATAGATAGATAGATAGATAGATAGATAGATAGATGAAATCGGAATAAATAGATAAATAGATGGATAGATAGGTAAAATCAGAATAGATAGATAGATAGATAGAATCGGAATAAATAGATAGATGGATGGATCGATAGATAAATTCATAAAATCGGAACAGATAGATAGATAGATAGATAGATAGATAGATAGATAGATAGATAGATAGATAGATACATACATACATACATACGTAAAATCGGAATAGATAGATAGATAGATAGATAGATAGATAGATAGATAGAAAAAATCGGAATAGATAGATAAATAGATGGATAGATAGGTAAAATCAGATTAGATAGATAGATAGATAGATAGATAGATAGATAGATAGATAGATAGATAGATAGATAGATAGATAGATAAAAGGAGAGGGAGAAATGAAAAAAAATTAAAATTCTTACATTTTAGAAGGGCGAAAATTTTCAGTGTAGTTTTCTTAGTCAGAACAAGAAATCCAATTGCAAATGAATAAATAGAAAAAAGTAATGAATGAAATAAAAAACAAAACAAAAGACATTTTTTATACTAATTTATTCATATACAGAATTATCTACAAATATTCATTTTCATTTATTTTACGTGATACGTACCTGATTTTAACAATAGTATATTTTCTAAATTTCTTTCCTGTGAACTGAAAGAGAGATATATTTTATTAGCAAGTTCATTTCAACGTATTTTTGTTTTTAATTCTGATAAATAAATTTCAACAAATATATAAAATGAATGAAATAACAGGTGGCAAATGTGTATGTGTGTGGTGGAGTGGCATGATTACATTTTTAAACCCTTAGGAAAGGTATTAATCCGTCTGTTCCCTGCAGCTATGAGTTAAATAACGGGACATATTGGGTTATACAGCCTTGGCTGGCAACCAGTCTACTGCATAAAGTAATGGAAACCTACTCCGGAATATTCTTCTGCCCAGTCAGTCATGTCTCTTTCGAGACATGATCGCCCAAGCGTGCATCACGTATGACACTGAACTGAGTGACTGACTATTTAAGATATTGTTAATTTTTTAATTAATTAAGATATTTTTTCTTTCACTTTTTCCTAAGAAAAACTGAATTGCTTCGGTTTATAAAATCATCATCAGATTATATTTTCTAAATTAATAATAAAATAAATGACACCACATCACATGAGGAGACGATAGTTAAAAAATAACAAATCACTGCAAAACATTCACAAAGTTACAACAGCCAATATCGCTTAGAAGACGTTCGATAATTTGACATCAAGCCATAAACATAAAAGAGGGTTTGAATAATAGAAAATGTAAAAAGAAAATTTCGTCAAAAGAACTTCAGGCAAACTTTCAAGAACTAAACTTTTTCCATTAATATACGCAATACAAAATACAAGCAGGAACACACATACGTACTTGACACACACACACATATAGATATATATAAGCATGTATGTATGTATATATATATATATATATATATATATATATAACCCACCGTGATATAGTGCTGGCAAAATTTATACCTGTACATTTTTCATCACCGTTTGGTAAAATTTTGAATTACATGCACGTAAACATAATCACGCAGGCAATCTATTGAAAATTATCCCTCTCGCATATAGTATATGTGTGCGTGTACAAATATAAATATATATATATGTATATACATACATATTGGTCATCCAATTACAAGCCTGTTTCACTTCACAGCTCATCAGTGTGGTTAGACATAGCCACTTGCTTCAGGCCGGGATCGAAACTCGACCGATTTGGTATCAGTCGGAGTCGTTGCACCCTAATCCACAGACGCATGTAATCAGATAAGGGAAATTTTAATGTGTTGTATATCAGCAGTGTATATACACACCAGTCACCGAAAGAACTCTATTCATTCCTAGAGAGTAATGCATAAATCTAAAAAGAGGAATCTGTTTTTAAAATTTTCTTCTCTCGAGAGCCCAAACGTAATGAGAGCATAATAGACAGACAGTTATATTTACATGCATATACATATATCTTTGAGTGCTATGCACGTCGGAATTGTCGGATTAAAAACGCTCTCTCTCTCTCTCTCTCTCTCTCTCTCTCATACACACACTCTCTCCATATATATATGTGTGTATATGTATATACATATATATATATGCATATAGATACATACATATATATAAATGTATACATATATACATACATATATATACATGCATGCATATATATATATATATATATATATATATATATATATATATACATTTATATACACATATAGGAACATACATGCACATATATATGCATGTATAAATGCCTGTATAGAAGGGCCGGTATCTAATCCTTATTGCAGACGCTTGCTCAGGCACAAATGTGTTTGTTCAACACCCACAGAATCCAACTGTGGTTTCTACTTCAACTATGCTGAGTTGACATTAATTACAGTTTTTTGGGTGAGAGCGTGTTATCCAACCAGGAGAACAACTAATCAGTCACGATGAACTATGACTCCAAGCTAGCATAACCATCGACGACAACTCAATATATATGTATATATATATATATCACTGACACTCTATGACATTTAACAAAGAACATGTTAAGTGTTTCACAAAGTTAAACTTGCTGAAATTTTTTAGAAAAATGCATGAATGTGCAACAAAAAATATTGGTCGCATAGACAAGTTACAGTTAATGACTTCAGAACGACAGTTAACATAAATATATGGCCGCATTTTGGTGCTGTAATGAACAATCACATTTGTACTATATATATATATATATATATATATATATATATACACTCACATACACATATGCGTAAAAACATTATATATATATATATATATATATATGAATGAAAACTTCATTGTCTAGATCTTTTTTTATTTTTCAGAATTTAATACTAATTATTGAGTAAGACAGGATATTTTCACATAAATGTAAATATATACAAATATATATAAAACAAACAGAGCGGAAGATCACGAATAAAAACAAATGCATTCACTTTACTAAGAGTGAATATTATTTGAATTTCCGCTTTTTGTCCGTTTGGTTTCATATGATTTTGCATATTTCTATATACTTTCAAATATGTCCGTTTTGATAGGCGTTATAAAATTTCGTACAAATGACTTGCTCTTTGATATTTACTCAATTTATGGGAGAGAGTTTTTCACGAATGGTGGTGTTCAGAACGAACATTTGACTGTCTGTTAATATGTAAATAATCCAAAAATTAATGTTAATGTGTATTTAAGACAGAGCTTAATTGTATACATGGAAACACGAGAAAAATAATGCATAAATCACACACACACACACACACACACTCACACACATATATATATATATATATATATATATATATATATATAAAAGTTTGCTTCCTAATAATAAAACACAAAGCTCTACTCAAATACGAGTATCCATCAAAAATACATATACATTGTACAAAGAGTCTGCAAAGTCGGCATATATATATATATATATATATATATATATGTGTGTGTGTGTGTGTGTGTGTGTGTGTGTGTGTGTGTGTGTGTGTGTGTGTGTGTGTGTGCATATATATATATATAAACATACAATTGTATATTTATGTATATATGTCTGCATATGTAAACGCACGGAAGTATGCACACACACACACACACACACACACACACACACATATATATATATATATATATATATATATATATATGTAAAATCGAGAAGTGTAAACAGCGAAGTCCTGACAAGTTGGCAGACGGATCCGTGTACAAAACTCGGGACACTGAATCTAACATTTATTATCGAATCAGTATCAAAACTTTAATATTAATATTAATTTTAATATATATATATATATATATATATATATATATATATAATTCTGTTTCATATATATTAGTTGTATATGTGTGTGTGTTGAATTTAATGTCTCCACCCGGTATATAAAGGCTATGATTCCGCTAATCTGCATATATATATATATATATATATATATATATATATATTCTACGTAGGTTACTTATTTTCGTGTATTTTTATTTCGTTTAAGAGCTTTTGTTTTATAGGAAACCTCCGCAGAAATCAATAATATTTAAACCATTATGATTATTACTATGTACATTATTATTATCAGTAGTAGTAATATTAGTGGTGCTATTATTATGATAATCAATAGTCTGTATGAAATGAATAATAATTTAAAACTTAATGGCCTTTCGGAATAACCCAGCCACAATTTGAATGCACGCTTTCGACAGATTTACAGATACAGCAATAAATATGTGAAATTAATCAAATTAAAAACCATTAATCTCGCATGTATTGAGGAAGAATTGAACCCATTTGAAAGTTATATTTTTTCAATTTTATATTTATAACATATTGACTCTTTCATTTCCAAAATGTATTATTTTCTTGCTTAAAATTCTTATTAAAAATCTTCATAGCGGAACTAAAAGTAAACATTGTGGTAACATCAAATGTTTAGAATCTTTCTATATATATTTTTTAAATTTTGTTTCTCACCAAGAAAGGAAAATTACAAGAAAGACGCACAATATATTTTTTATTAATAACTGAATATTGTGAATTCAATGATTACATTTTATCGTATTCGTTTCACTGATTTGCCTATTTACCGAGAAAAGCCACATGACGGTGCTGGGAAATCAATAGGAAGCCAAGTCAAGTTTGATAACATTGCAAACTTTTCTTTCGATTTTGTCGAGAATTTCGATACACAGCTTAAGTCGTTCATGAGAATTTTATTTGAAAATTTTCATATTAATTATTCATTGGTTGATTTTCACGCTTTGAACACCGCCAGATTTTCGGAATTGAAATACCAATGTTCCAAACTATAAGATACTTTATAAATGAATACAATTCTTATGTACATAAGAATAGAATATAAAAACGTAAATCACGACGAATTAAAGCAACCAATTTTAGTGCGTATCAATGCTTTTCTTTTGGATAGTGTTTAAATATGACATTAAAAAAGAAGTACCAACATTTACCGTAAAGATTCCAGTTTTGTCTTAGGATTATAGAAAGATTTTGTTGATTGTAGTTTGGTAAGAAATAAATAAATGATCGAAATAACTGAGAGTTGAAAGAGAAAAAGTTGCTAAAAAACAAGAAAATATATTTGCTTTGCTTGTCATTGTAATTACAGATTTGCTGTTCAAAAAGACACTTACAACGATGAAAAAGTTAATATGGCCGCCGGTCAATTTAAGCGAACAACATTAAGAGACTGATACGGCGTAAGGTAGAGAACATTGATTGTCGTCTTGAATTTTAGTTGGTTCACTCAAGTGGGGTTGAAGTTTCCATGGGGAGATTGTTGTAAGGGTTACGGGGTTACAAACAAGACAAAAAAAGGGGAAAAAAGTAATAATAATAATAATAAAGAAATACGCACACTCGTCGAAGAACCAATGAATAATATCGGAAATGAAAACAAGTTTTGGGATTTGAGGGTCTAGTGGATGAGAAGAAAGTGATAAGATGTCTACCAAAGTGATCACAAAGCGGGAGAGCCAGTGAAGACAATGACAGCGAAGTGGAGATAACTTGTTGAAAGACAATAAGTTACTAGGCAGATTCGCGCGCGTAGTATTAGAACGCGGGAAATTAAGTAGAACATTTGGGAATTATGTCTTTGATGAAATGGGAAAAAAGAAAATTAAATAAGATATAGGTAGGAACATTATATATATATATATACATATATAATATTTCAAATGTTATTTTTACTGGAAACTCGTGATTGAGTAAACATCTAAATTTAAAAAAAGATTGTATCACGCAGTGCACACTCTACTAAATGGTACGACACGAACCTGCCACACTCTTTCTTGGAGAAATCACCATTTGATCGGACATAATTGAAAGCAAGTCGTGATTGTCAAGTTTGAAAATGAGGCGTCTACTTAAAAACGGGTGTCCATGTAAAATAAAAGTAATATAAAATCGGATTATAAATGAATACAATGATATATATATATATATATATATATATATATATATATATATATATATATATATAAGTGGATATGTCTAGCCAAACTGATGAGCTGTGATACAGCGAAACGGGCTTCTATGTGGATGACTAATATATTATGCTCTCATTACGATTGAGCTCTCTGGAGAAGAAAATTTTAAAAACAGTTCCCACTTCGGCTATAATGCGTGACTCTTCAGAAATGAATTGTGTTCTCTCGGTGACTGGCGTCTGTATACACTGCTTATATACAAGACGTTAAAATTTCCCTTCTCTGATGCCATGCCGATGACCTAGTGAGTAGAGACTCCGACTGATACTAAATCGGTCGAGTTTCGATCCCGGCCAGAAGCAAGTGGATATGTCTAGCCACACTGATGAGCTGTGATACAGCGAAACGGGCTTGTATGTGGATGACTAATATGTATATTTTCCTTCTAATTGCCTTTTCCCTTCAGGACGTAGGCGATCATGTCTTTCTACGTCTCCCAATTCATGGTGGCTCTGAGCACACTTTCTCCTGGGACACCACGCAACCCCCGTTCTATCTTCCACTACCTCAGGCTCTTCAAATATGTTATCCGCTGTTTTCCTCTTTTCCCTCTATCTGGCCTGTTAGTATCAGGTTCTCCAAGCCCTCTTTCCTCATTGCATGTCCCCGAAACTTTAGTTGTCGCTTCCTGATGCTCAATATTAATTTCCTTTTTGTTTCAATCTTTTCTAAACGTCATCATTGCTCACTTGCTCGGTTCACGATATCAGCAGCATCCTTCTTTGGAACCACATTTCAGCTGCTTCAAGATTTTCCTTAATCTTTGATGATATTGTTCTCTATTTAGTGCTGTATTGAAGAACTGACATCAGATAGTAATCTAGTATTCTCTTCTTTGTTTCTAGGGAAAGTTTCCTGTCTCTTAATTCATTACTCAGCTTCTGGAACGTGTTTTTTCGCCATGCCAATTCGCCTTCGGATCTCCGTGTCGCACTTTCCGTCTTCTGTTCACACACTTCCCAGGTATTTAAATTTTTTACCTGCTTAATTTTAGTATCTCTCAACTGTGTTTGGCATTTTGGGCAGCTCTTTTTGCTGATGACCATGCATTCGGTTTCCTTGCAGTTTATTTGTTGTTGTTTCACTCAAAGTATATCTACAATTCCGATATAATAAACATTTAATAATAGCTTGAATATTTTTATGTACTTATTTTGTTTTATTATTGGTTCTTCTTCTTCTTCTTCTTCTTCTTCTTCTTCTTCTTCATGTGCCGTGTCCCTTCAAGACGTAGGCGTATATAAATTTCCACTTAGTTCTGTCTCTTGTCGTACCCAATATTTTTCTCTTGGTCTATCTTCCAAACCCCGATCCGCCCTCCATTTGCTCAGACCTATCATGTATCTCCCACATTATTTTACCCTATTTTTCTTTCCATCTCTCTGCCATTTGAGTATTACATTCTCCAGGCCCTCCTTTCTCATTACATGTCCCAGTTATCTCATCTGTCTCTTTCTGTTGTTAAGTATGAGGTTTTGTCTTGTTTTCTTCATTTCCAACACCTTATTCCTGTTGCTCACGTGTTCAGTCCATGGTATCCTCAGCATCCTTCTCTAAAACCCAATTTCTGCTGTTCAAAGCTTCTCCTTCATCTTTGATGAGATCGTCTAACACTCACTTCTAAACAGAAGGACATATATCACATAACAATCCAGCACTCTTTTTTTTTTTTGTTTCCAATAAGATTTTCTTGTCTCTCAGTACTCTGATTAGCTTTTGAAATGCGTCCTTGGCCATGCCAATGTGTCTTTGGATCTCTTCATCACACTTTCCATCCTCTGTCAGCATGTTTCTAATGTATTTTAATTTCTTTACTTGTTTTATTTTAGTTTCTCTGACCTGTAGTTGGCATTTGGGGGTTTTCTTTTTGCTGATGACCATCCATTCAGTTTTTATGAAGTTTATGCTCAGTTCTTTCTCACTTTCTGTTGCCACCTTCTGTAGGAGGTCCTGCATTTTCCTTTCCGTGTCTGCTATCAGCAGCGTGTCATCTGCCTATCTTACATTGTTGAGATTGTGGCCACCAATGACGAATTGGTTACATTGTTGAAATACTGGGATTCCAGTGACACACTCAGTACATGCAATGTTCACTAACGCAACCCGAACAACTTAGAAACATAAACTCTCATACCTAATTAAAACAGGAATAACGACAGTTTATCTTTAATGTATAATCGCTTATTATCTTCTAATATTCTTCTTATGATATTGATCTAAAGTTAAAATAAATATTTTCACGATATACAATAAAGTTTGCCTTCATATACAAAGTGTATATCTATATAAATTATGAAATATGGTTTTGTGCGTATTTTCTCAGTCCAGAAGCAGTCTTTTGTGTATCATATTCGTACTCTCTCCTTACTGCTTGAATTCTTTGAAAGTTTCTGTGCCGTCAGCCAGTTAAGTGCCATACGTGATTCACGCTTGGGTGATCATGTCTCGAAAGGAACATGACTGACTGGGCGGATGATTATTCCGCAGTAGGTTGCCATTAGTTTCTGTGGTAGACTGGTTGCCAGCCACGGCTATAAAATCGAATCTGTTCTGTTATTTAACCCTTAAATGGAGGGAAGAAATGGATTATTACCTTTCAGCAAAGGTGTTTGAGCGTAAGTGAATGCAATGAATTCAGCTGGAATTCGAACTCGGCTCCCCGATTTCTCTTTCCGAGCTGATATCCATTACGTATGCGAATACGTATGCCTTACGTATACGAATTAAGCAGCCACTTACATATCGCTACATAAATATATACTTCTTAATACGATGAAATTTACTCTTAGTGGAAACATGTTTGAGTTGCGATAACTTTTGTATATTTTAATTTATTAAACAGTAAAATTAATAACGTGCCTAAATTAATAACTTCTACTTTTTTATACATTAATGTTAACTCTCTTCAATATTCCGGAACGACTCCAGGCAGAGCGTTACTCGGTAAGAACACAGTTTATACGGATATGTGTTGAAGATAGCGGTTAACACCAGACAGGTTAAGATTGGAGTTATCGGGAAACGACCTTTTGAGAGCGACTGATGGGAAGAAGTTGCTCAAGTGGAACTTACATCTCACCAGATGAATACCAGAGTAATGAGGGTGGTTCACTATAATGTATATAGCATGAAGGGCCTTAGCCGTGAGGGTTAGAACACGTGGAACAAAGGAATGAAGTTTGAGCACTTTCTTTGAAAATAGCGATAGATCAACGAGAGACTTGCAACGATTCGTCTGTGAAAAAGGGGTTGTAATTTAAAAAAATAATTCGTCACATAAAAGAATACAGAGACAATTATGGATTTTATTAGGAGTGGAAAGTAAAGAATGTGATGAAACTGACAGTGAGAAACTGCCTTACTGAGTAGAATAATAGACTTGAACGGGTTAGAATTGTAGTTATCGGAGAAGAAAACTCTGGGAAATAATTCCATAGAACAGCGGTACTTGAGAAGAATATGCTAGAGTTGAACTTACATCTCACCATAGGAATACGAACGGAATCAAAGTTGTTTGCTACAATGTGCGTGTCATCCCGGGTTACGCTATAATACGTATAGCATGGCGGATCTTAGCCGGGAAGGTGGCAATAAAGAATGTAGTTTATTTAAACACTTTCAATTGAAATAGCGATAGAGCAGCGTGAGGCTTGGGACGTTTTGTCTATGAGGAATGGATTGGAGTGTGGACAATGATTTAATACATGCAAAACGATTTTGAAATATATCGAGCCTGGACTGGGCAACATCTGCTCATATATGATAGCACGAGTATTAAAAAAATATGCCTCCGACACGAATCGAACTTACATCTTTTTTTTTTTATCAGCCAATCACTTTTTCATCCAAAATATCCACCTACCATTTCGACCAAGAAATCTTTAATCGTTTCACACCAAACAAGTCGGTACTGCCACTGATGTGAAGAGGGCTACATAAGAGAGTTAAAGTTTTAGGCAGGAGGAGAATTTTTTTTTTTTTTTTTTTTTTATAAGCGTTTCACCCCGAGCAAGGCATGTCACTGCCACTACTGTGCAGGGGGCTACGTAGAGTGGAGAAAGGCTGGTTAATTATAGGAAATAACAGAGGGTGGGTGTTAGGTGGGTGAGGATACCGAGAATGAGGGTTGGGTAGATGAATGAAGAGAAAGACGAACCAGTTACAGTGGGTGTCAGAGAAAGGGCAAATTAAGGATGTGAACACAGGAGTGAAGACAGTCGTGAAGGTAGATAGAAAGGAAAAGATCAAGATACACGGGGTGATGTAGAAAGGACTGAAATCAAGTGGATAAGAGATGGAAATTGACTTTGCATTTAATTTCCTGGAGGTTGTAGCCGTCAGGAAAGACAGTATATGGAAGGGAGTTCCACAGGTGGGAATTGTAAGAAAAGAAGCTGATGGAGTAGAATTGTCGATTCCCAGCCTGATAACTTTTTAAAGAAAGCATGTTTCTCAATGGGACTGTATCAGTTTGTTTCAGTTTCGTAACCGAAACGAAAAAAAATACAGTACTTTTTTTTTAGAATATCCAAAAGTAATTTTTATTACTATAATTTATGAGAATTTGACGGCTTTTCAAGAGAAAAATTCTACCATATATTTCATCAATCCATTACACGAACTTAGAGTTATATTTTTTTTCTGCTTTTACAGTCTTATTATTCGTAGCTGCGGTTACATAAACAGCTTGAAATAATTATCACAAGGAATGTGTTAGTATAATATTAGTATAATATTGATTGCAGATTACAGTACGGTTGTTAACTGATATTTGCAAATGGGTATTTCAGTGTTTATGTATAAACGCCATGAGCACTTTCATCTTAAAATGTACCAGAGAGATTATTATTTGTTAAGAAAGTGTTTAATAAATTTTGGTAAGAACAATAGGGGTTGAAAATAAAGTGCCTATAGATTCACCAAGAAAAGCTATCTCTCTCTCTCTCTCTCTATATATATATATATATAAGCAAAAGACACACACACAAACTTATATATATATATCTATATATATGCATAAGTTTGTGTGTGTGTTTTCTGTTTTTCTTTTCTTTTTGCAAACCAATAATAGTAAAGATGGCACTTTGCCAAAAATCGGTAGACCAGACGAATTCAGGAACAAAAATGTATTAACGATTAAAAATGCGTGCTTACTCATTTTTATTATAGTGATTGATATTAAGAGACAGAGCATTAATAATAATAATAATAATAATAATAATAATAATAATAATAATAAGAAGAAGAAGAAGAAGAAGAAGAAGAAGAATCCAATCACTGGGGTATATGATCTTCATTCCTTAAGGACACATAACTGAGTGGATATAGACGTGGGTTAGTTTCTTTGGCTTGACTCTTAGAGTTGTGAGTTGAATACGAGGCTACAGCAGCGGTGAACAAGTAACTTGCAGGTTTAGAGGGAGATAATTCATGATTTTCAATCGATGTTTCACGCAAGGAATGGAGTTCATATACCCCAGTAATTGTAATAAAGGGTTCTGTTTGAAATTCCTAGCACCTGAAGAAGGCCTGAGCGTACAACAGCCAAAACGTCGTACAAATGGCAACAAAGATGAGGACAATAGTCCGAATAATGTAAACACTGCATCTCTTTCCTCTTACACAGGTACAAGGGAACATTTTCATGGTGTCTCACACAAGAAATAAAATGGCAAACAATGCTCGTCACACTAGAATACAGTTATTAAAAAACAGCCAATTATTTGAATGTGACAAGAACCACCGTCTTCAAGAGAAACGAGCAAGAAACCTCTGGCGAGGTCATCTCAAGAGAAAGAACCCTTATCAACGGTCAGATTCATAAGAACATCCGTTGTTTTCCAGCATGTACTAGGTGCAAGTAGAAGAATACCAATGTCTTCAACCTTAACAGAGGTGTTAAACACGTTGGTCAAGTCATAGATCGATAGTGTTGTCCAAGAAAGGGCGTATAGTCTGAAGCAAGACTCCGTCTTCTTTCACATAATATACGGGATCCAGGATTAGCTAGCATGTTATTCTCAGTATGTGACCACTTATATATTCTGATTTAAATCTCTCGGACTAATTCGTCAGGGGCATGGTCATGAGGAAGATCGATTTATTGAAGTTAAGCATGCCAAACCAAATTAGTCATAAAAAGCAGTTGGTGAGGCCAAATTTTGTGTTTTCAAGCGAAATTTCTTGATTCTCTTGAAATTTTTCATGTTTGCACAGTTTGTGTCAAAAGTAAACAAAGGGAATTTTATAATTGATTTTCTTTATGATTAATCTGACAGATTTTTATCACTTTAAATGTTATTTTTAGCGGATACTTGGTTGAGGCATGCTGGGCTAAATGGCAGCTATTTGCCCTGAGGAACGCTGGTTCGATTCTTGCCGAAGAGCGTAAATTATACTCTAATATAATTTCTCTAATATTAAGGATAGTAGAATAAAATAAATAAATATTCTGTTTAATAAATAAATAGGATAAATTAACATATACTCAGATACGAGAATCCACGAAAAATAAAGTTTAAAGTGATTAATAAAAAATTCATTCTCACCAATATCTTGGTTGGTGGATCTCCGGCTATTGATAAATATAGTCGGGGTTCGCTTCTGGCTTGAGGCGGTCATTTAATCTAACTGCACTGATGAACTGTGATACTGCAAAACAGGCATTCATGCAGGTGATTATATATATATATATATATATATGTGTGTGTGCGTGTGTGTGTGTGTGTGTGTGGATCCGAGGTGAGGAACCACACAAAATAATGAACAACAAAACAGGTATTTGAGATAGAAAAATATGTTATATTGAACGTAAGTATACAAACTGGAACGCAGTTTAGTAATCCAGGAGTACGATTAGTAAGGAATATATATATATATATATATATATATATATATATATATATATATATATATATATATACATATTGTGTATTTTGGCAGCATTTTTTCATTAATGCAGGTTTCATTGAATAATATAGACAAGTTTTGTCTATTAATTTTGTGTAGGATCCGTTCATTGAAAATATAAGTCCATCCCTACCGTGGCGAAAATAAGTAGGGATAGACTTATATTTTCAATTCAATTCTCTTTATTGTTAATAACTTAAACGTTATATGTTTACTGTGTGATAATATTTACTATTTGATAATGGCTTATGTGAGCCGAAAGCTTAGACCCGATAAAAATATCAACAATTACTGTGATTTTTTGTTGTCTTTCAACGACATCACCATCAAGTATATCAGACGGTATGAACGGATCCTACACAAAATTAATAGACAAAACTTGTCTATATTATTCGATGAAACCTGCATTAATATATATATATGTGTGTGTGTGTGTGTGTGTGTGTGTGTGTGTGTGTGTGTGTGTGTACAAATATTGAAGTGAAGCCGGGTTGAAATAGTATATCCGTGTAATATTATTCTGGCTGAGTGGAGCTCAGAGGTACTATGCCTACTGACGCGGTATTCTCTGTGTAACTTCAGTATCGTTCGGTAACTTAAGAATCAGTCCCGATGTCTCTAACGGATCTCTTCGCTTCTGACGTATCGCACTATGCCAGGAGTATATGTATACACAAGTCGAGTCCATTATCATAAAAATGGGGAGATCCCACAGCAATATATAAAAGTTGAATGTATCTATGGAAATTTGACAAAATGATAGAATAAAGTAAACACGACAGGACTTTCCTGTGCTTTTTCTTACAAATATTTTTATGACAACTACTTTGACAAGCTTTTTTTCTTGCTACCCCGACCACGTGAATTTAAGCGTGCTACTAGATTTGCATCTAGGTTCTGCCTTTTTGCTGTTGAAATTGTTAAATATAGCCCCTCTTCTACTCCGATTGTTTCTTTTCTCGCATTTTTCTCCTTTGGAATTCCTTTCCGTTTACTTACTTCCCTACAATCTCCAAAAATTTAAATGCAACTTCAGCTACCATCTTCTATCTTCTTGAATCCCGTTCATCTTTTATCCTTTCTTAAATACCTCCTGTTCTCAGATTTTTCCTCTCACTGTTCGCTTAACGCAAGCAAGGCGGGACCGCTACTAGCGAGTAGGAGGGTTCACTGGTGGCGATCTCGTCTTGCTTGGCGTAAAATGATTTCTTTTAAAAATAAAATGTTTTTAAATATATACTCATTTTTTCCTCTCTTAAATAATTTTTTTGTCTTTATTATTTGTTTTCAAGTGTCTGATTAACCCAATACACATTGTCACACACATTAAAAAAATGAGTATAAAAACTCTTTTTTTTATTTCAAATATTTCACCATAAGCTACTGCTGTAGCCTGGTATTGAACTCACAAAAGGAACTAACCCACGTTTATATCCACTGGGCCATGTGTCCTTAAGGAATGAAGATCTTATACCCCAGTGATTGTAATCAGGCAAGAGGAAGACTATAAAAAATAAAAAATAGCAACAATAAAGACAGAAGATAGCGATTGGCGTTTCATTCATTTTTTACTCATACAGATTTGCCGACTCTCACCCACTTACATACGGAGCGCTCACACATGTTTTCCCTACAAATTATTGAAAAAAATATTTTCCTTCAGAAAATTAAAAAAGTATATATTAGCAACTATAAGAAGCGGATAGTCATTGTTGTTCGTAGGTTTTACGATTCTTATCAACAACATTTTAAAAATATTTTCCATTTCTTATACTTTGTAAAACACCTAACAAATCAACATGTTTGATTTTGTTTTTTTGTTTTTTTAATTCCCCACCCTGATTAAATATATTCTTGCTTTGGTTTATTTTCTAGAATTATTATTATTATTATTATTATTATTTTTTTGCATTTTTTAAAAATCAAATACTGTTACTAATTATTAATTTTTGTGTAGTTTTAGAGTCCAGTTACATTAATCGCAACTTCTCGCAATTTCTATCCCGTATATATTTTACCCTGTGAAGTCTGTATCATCGTCACGGCTGTTCTAACCGTATAATCAATGAGATATAACCGTCGGACAACGATTAGATCTATATATATAAATTTGTAGATCTAACTATATAAATTTGTAGATCAAACTATATAGATTTATATTTATGTTTCACCTCCTATGTTTCGTGGCCATATGTATTTAATATAATTTAATCATTTTATCCCAAGCAAAGTGAACATGCCACTAAAATGCAAGGGTTTACTGGATTTGAAAGAGAATGAGAAGACTTTAGTGACGAGAAAGACAATAAGAGAAAAAGATTGAGGAAAACAAAAGTTTGCAATTGACGTTGCCTTTAAAGTTTTGAAGTTTCCAAGGAAGTAAAAAAACCTGAAGAGAGTTTCACCGATGAAAAATGCGAGAAAAAAAAATCAAAATAATTTTATATTATAGTATTTACATTATTCGGACTATTGTCCTCATCTTTGTTGCCATTTGTACGACGTTTCGGTCGTTATACGCTCTGGCCTTCTTCAGGTGCTAGCAATTTTTAACCGAACCCTTTATTGCAATTACTGGGTTATATGAACTTCATTTATTGCGTAGTAATGTCTTGGAGTCACGAATTATCTCCCTTTAATCCTGCTAGTTACTTGTTTACTACTGCTGTAGCCTGGTATTGAACTCACAAAAGGAACTAACCCACGTTTATATCCACTGGGCCATGTGTCCTTAAGGAATGAAGATCATATACCCCAGTGATTGTAATAAAGGGTCTGTTTCGAAATTCCTAGCATCTGAAGAAGGCCGGAGCGTACAACGGCCGAAATGTCGTACAAATGGCAACAAAGATGAGAACAATCGTCCGAAAAATGTAGACTACCTCATCTCAGAAATGTAGACAAAGTTTATATTATTTGTACATACATTTGTAATATTACTATTAACAATATGTATGTATATATCATCAGTTCATATTAATAATTTAGTACTTTTTTATTTCAATTTTACTGGTTCTTTTTACAAATCAAAATTTCATTCTAATGACACTGTTAAACAGTGCGGACAAGATATAGAAATAATCTCCAGACAGGAGTCAGTCTCTCTTTTTTTGCATCTATATCTATATTCATACTTATTTGTTTGCTCTGCTATTGTATTGAACGCTTTAAGTGTTACGGTTCTCGTTTAGGGGATTTTTCTTTCGACGAGTAGGGGGTCCGTGGATTAACTCATCACGTGAAATTCAAAGTATAAATTTTCCATGTCTGGATATTTATTTTTACTTATTAATGTTATCAAATGTCAAAAGCTTGCACTATCGCTCATTACATGTCAACGTTATTTTTACAAAAAATTGTTTTACACGTGCAAGAGCTTGATGTTAAAATTTACTTTCTTTTTCAAGGTGCAAGTGTCACCCATGCATAAATTTTTAATAAAGGGGTCCGTAAGTCAAAAGGTTTGAAAACCCCTGGCCTTATCCATAGTAAAGGCTGGAAAATTTGCACAGCTTGCGTCTCTGATCAGAAACGAGTACTGTAGTCGTAAATTATTACTAAACTAAAATTATTAAAATAAGTTTAGCTGAAAAAACTTTTAACGATATCTAATAAGTAAAATTAGGAATCAATTATGATAATTTCCTATTAAGAAAGCCAATTTTATTCACCATAGCCTATCTTGCGTCTTGTTAAGTAAATCATTCGAAACTTCATTGAATATTGCTGCAACATCTAGTCTGCTGCTTCTCTCATATATTTAAAGATTCTTAGAAAAAAATCCAAAAGGGAATCTGCAATATTATCGGCACCGAACTGGCATTTAGGTTTCAATCATTTTGCCTCCGCCGTGAAGTTGCTTCCCTGTGCTTTTTCCATAAATATTTTTGGTAAATGTTCGTTTTAGGTGCCGACGGCTTTTCCCCCTTCAAATTTATCGAAAATAGCATTATTTCTGTGCAAATGTATATTTTGAACTCAAATCAACAATTAGTTATTGAAGAAACTTATCTTTTTTGCTTTGAAAGTCCATAAAAAAACGAACTATATCTCGCACTTTTTCTCTCCCGTAACTCTCACGAAGTCATGTAATTAACTGCAGAATGACGTTCTACGTAGGCAGAAATTTTCTTTTGAATTTTGGTCGATTTTCTTCCTTTACTGAAACTTCCGGCGATGTATTTCCGGTAATGAAAGTAATAAGCGTAGAAATGCAATAGCGCATTACTTTCATTACCGGAAATATATCGCCGGAAGTATCAGTAAACGAAGAAAAATCGTCAAAAAAATCTGCCAAAATTCGTTCACATGCGCAGTACGTTATTCTGCAGTTAATTACATGACTTCGTGAAGGTTACGGGAGAGAAAAAGTGCAAGATATAGTTCGGTTTTTTATGGACATTTAGATTAAAAAACGTAAGTTTCTTCAATAACTAACAGTTGATTAGAGTTCAGCATATACATTTTCACAGAGATAATGCTATTTTGGATAAATTTGAAGGGGAAAAGCATCGGGACTTACAGTGAAAATTTACCATATTTTCCTGGTAATTGTTCTGATGAGCTTTCCTATTTGATATCTTACCTTTACGAATTTAAACGCAGCACTAGATTGGGAGGTAGGTCTCATCATTTCAGTGTCGTAAATGATAGATTTAAAACCTCTAGCCTAAGTGTTTATTCTCTTGCTCTATTTGCGTGTGGAACTCTCTTCTAATTTCTTGCATTCCTGCCAATTATGAACTTCAAAAATTCAAATGCAATATTAATCGTTGTCTTCTATTTCCTTGGAAATATGTTCTTTTATATCCCTTTCACTTCGGTAAAGATTTATCAGATGCTTTTTCCCCCAGAACCCTTTGCAACTTAAAAGTTTTATCGCCTTGTTAAATGAGGTGAAATGATTTTTAAAATTTTTGAAAAAGGTTTTATCGCATAAATCAATTAAAAAGTAAGTTCCACTTAAACGAAATCACCAAATAATGAAGTTTTAAAATAATTTTTAAAAATATATTAAATAATGAAAATCATATAAAAATGATTCTGTCATTATTCGAAACTTTTATTTCGTTAATTCTTTATCTGCCTTTTTTTTTGGGGGGGTAGGGAGTGTCATCTTGTAATTTTAATAAATTTATTTGTGTTATCAAGCTAAAAATTAAGACGCCTTCAACTGGTTTTCCGGTTCCTACAAGAGATTCAGCAGAACGGTAATTATTGATCAATTCCTTCGACAACATAATTCTTTTCATGTTGCAATAATTCAATACCGTAAACAAAGTAAAGATATTTATTAAAAAATGTCTTTTAGCTTTTGATTTGATAATATTAAACATCATAAAAAAGAAAACCACCGAATTATCCTATTCTATGGAATGTAGTTTCAAGAGAACGAAGACTGTCGGTCTTAGGAAGGATCATCCTTCTTTGAACATGGCTGAGCGACGGTACAGAATCACAAATAACTGTATTAACTAACAGAAACTATATAATTTGAAGACTTTCAGCAATAGCAAAGGCATATCGACGTGATGTAAGGGTAAGCACGCTTGTCTTGCTAGACTTTAGTACAACTGAATATTTTTTTTATCATATAACCCCGATCAAGGCGGTAACGTCACTGATGTGCAGGGGGCTACATAAGAGTAAAAGAACAAGATAGAAGAGAGTTAAGAGAAAGACAAACCATTTAGAAAGGAGCAAGAGAAGGGAGGGAATACAGGTGTGATGACAGTTGCAAAGTTGGAGAGAAAGGAAAGGATATTCAGGGTGGTGAGAAAAGAACTAGGGCCAAGTGGTTAAGAGTATTGACCTTGCATTTGAATTCCTGGAGGTTGTAGCCGTCAGGAAAGCAAGAATAAGGAAGCGAGTTCCACAGGCGGGAAAGACGAAGGAAGAAGCTGCAGGAGTTGAATTGTCGTCTGAATTTGGTTGATCTAACTGTGAATAATGAGTTCGTTCCTTACTTGGTACCCTTTAATTTCGGCCTAGTGAGATAATTGGCAGTTAGAAAATAAAATTTCAATAACAGCGATACCTAAAAAAAGATATCGCATGCAAATCGAATAATGGCATAATAAATATATTTACGCTTCATACTACTTCAAACAAAAACTTAAGAAAAATAGCCGCCATCATTCCTAGAAAGGGCGACAACAGTAAACTTGAGATATCTATTTTCATGAAAAAATGTTTTAAGAGAAAATTTTTATGAATTTAAATCAAATGTAACACTGGCTGATCGGTCAATGGATTGCAAATGTTACTTGATAAGGTTCATACTACGATTGCCGCTTCTTTCAAGATATTTACGTACTTTTATTCAGCTCAGTTTAATAAATAAGAGAAACGTCTACTTAAATATTGCTACCTACTAAATAATAACTTTTAAAGAGATGATATATTTCAAATTTAGAAATAAAAAGCAATTACTTTATTAGAAATTACTTTATTTACGTCCGAATACGAAACTGAGCAGATATAAATTTTCGAGAATCTAGGAAGGGTTTAAGTTTAAAAGACATTATTCATTATTTGCTCGGATTCGACCTCCGTGACCGAGTCTGTTTAAAACGCATCTGATCTATCGACAGTTTCTCTTGCAAAAACAGACGTTGGTCCGGATCCTACCGGATTGCACATATTTTTTTCTTTAAGGTTTTGCGAATATTTAAGCCAGTAGACTAACGTAAGAGAGTATGTACATAAACGAGGCGTCTTCTCAAGTATTAGTATCAATATAACACAGGCAATAACGGACAAAAATATGATTGACGTAAAAAGCAGAAAATACAGGTGACAACAAAGGCTTGAAAAGTGATAGCTGGCAAAGATATGATTGACATCAAAATCAGAAAGCACAAGCGACAACCGGCTTGAAAGACGATAGCCGGCGAAAATGATTGGCAGATTTATCTTGCCATAGACGACGTCAAGTAAGCGATAACTCGAAAGATACAAATGAGTAAGAATTTGGGGTTATATTAGTCTGAAGTACCTCATTTTTAATTAAAAAAGAAGAAACTTAGGTATGGTTACCAATTAACTAATTGTTGGGTATATCTTATAAGACTCTCATATTTATTAATTATGACGAAGGAGAGGCTTGAAGCAGCAGAAATGTGGTTTTACAGAAGGATGCTGAGGATACCATGGGCGGAAGCACGTGTGCAACGATGAGGCGTTGAAAAGGATGCAAACGAAAGAAGGATCATACCTAACATCAGGAAGAGAAAAATGAGGTTCCTGGGATACGTAATGCGGAACGACGGTCTGGAGAATTTAATACTCACAGGTCAGATAAAAGGAAGAAGAGACAGGGGAAAGCAACTCGTGACGTACTTGTAAGGTCTGAGTAAATGGTTGACGGAGCGGAGCTTAGAAGAGATACCAAGAGAAAAATTATCAAGAGCGAAAAGAATGGCAGTGGAAGTCTATGATCGCCTACGTCCTTAAGGGACACAACACATGAAAAAACAGAAGAAACTTAGGTATGGTTACCAATTAATTAATTGTTGGGTATATCTTATAAGACTCATATTTATTAATTATCGACGTGGTGTAATGGTTAGCAAGCTTATCTCGCTGGAATCATTATAATCAAGTATTGAGTTCAATCTTCAAAGTTGCGCCATATTTGAATTCTTGTGATACATCTAAGCTGCGCTCAGAAAATCACCAATAATTATTAATTTGTTATAATTATTTCTGCTATACACAACTGTAATCAGAACCACAAGCTGCATGGTTGGTCAGTTAAATGCCATACGTGATAGACGCTTTGGGAGATCATGTCTCTTTTGAGACATGCCTGACTGAACAGAAGATTATCCCACAGTAGGTTGCCATTGCTTCCTGCGGTAGACTGGTTGTATAGCCAAGGCTAAAGAACCTCATCTGTCCTGTTATTTAACCCATAACTGGAGGGAAGAGACGAATTAATATCTTTCCCAAGGGCATTTGTGCGTAAGCGAATGAAAGGAATTCAACTGGAATTCGAACTCGGCACACCGATTTCTAGTTCCAAGTAGATATTCACTGCACCACAACGCACATCCTTTGATTAGTAGGTCATTTTTTTTTTTTTGAGGAAGGCATTGTTCTAATAGATTTGCTTTAGATTGCATTTACAAGAGGATTTATTTAAGTTCTCTGCGTAATAATGTCTATGATTTTTCTTCTCAGTGTTTTAAATCTGTTAATCCTTTCTCCATTTTCTTTCTTTATTGTGTTTTTCGTTTCTGTAGAAATTATTTTTCTTGTTGTATGCAGTTTGTATCATTTTTATCTAGTTTGAATACGTATTTTGAAACTATCCTGATGGCTTCATCTTTGTGTCTATTGTCACAAAGTTTCGGCTGTTGTATCATCAGATGTCTTCGGTGTCTGTCGATCCAGATAACGTTCAGGAAACGTCGAACTATGGTGATAAACTGGATATCTCGTCTTGTCCTCTTTTTTTTTAAGTACGTTTCAATTGTTTTCCGTTAAAGCTAAGTCCGCCCAACCCCCCTTTTTTTTAATCATGCCACCACGAACAACGCGGTATCGCCACTGATGTGCAGGGGGCTACATAAGAGTAAAAAAATTAGATAGGAAGAGAGTAAAGAGAAAGACGAACCAGTTAAGGATGGGAATACAGGTGTGATGACAGTTGCAAAGGTGGAGAAAAAGGTAAATATATACAGAGTGGTGTAGAAAGAACTAGAGTCAAGTGGTTAAGAGATGGGTTTTGGCATTACATTTAAATTCCTGGAGGTTGTAGCCATCAGAAAGTAAGAATATAGAAGAGATTTCCACAGGAGGGAAGTGCGAGAAAAGAAGCTGATGGAATAGAATTGTCGTCTGCATTTGGTTGATCTAACTGTGAATGGGTGAGACCTAATTGCTCGTTAGGTTGCTCGAGTTGCAGCGGCACCAGTGATTTAAGTTCGTTGGAGCAGAAGCCATGAAAATATTTATAGAGCAGACAGAAGGAAGCCACATCTCGTCGGTGATAAAGTGGCTGGAGTCGAGCCGTCAAGTCGGTACCTATCACATTACTGATTCTTCTTTGGAGCCTGTCAAGGCTGCTGAGATGTACAGCAAGTACGCCTGACCATACATGACAGCATGCACGGACGGATGGTTGCTAACAGAGACTGAACATTCAATCACTAGGTTACCAAATTTATGATCTAACACTTAAATCCAGTGAGCTATTCTTCTTCTACTAAGTGTCGAGTTCCTTCAGTAGGTGATTATGGCGCTCCATAACGTTCTATCCTTAGTGACTCTTAGCACGCTTTCCCCTGTTACCCAACACAAACCTTGCTCTTCCATCCATTTGCTCAATCCCATCAAGTATGTTACGCGTTGCCTTCCACTGTCTCTCTTACTCTTTATCTGTCCTGTGAGTATTAGGTTCTCCAAGCCCTCTTTCTTCATTACATAATGTTGTGGGATCTCCTCTTTCGTATATGATAATGGACTCGACTAAGTGTACATATACTCCTGCCATAGAGAGAACAGCAGTTACTGCCATAGAGTTGAGAATAATCATAGCGATCTGTGCGAGTTATCGGAGAGTACCGGAACTGATACGTAAGTTACCGAGAGATACAGAAGTTACACAGAGATTACCGCATCAGAAGTCAGACTAGCTTTGAGGTCCACTCAGCTAGAATAATATACATGGATATACTATTTCTAACGTATTCACTTCAAGACTTGTAGATATTTATTTCTTGCTAATAGATTTACTAACCTGCGTTCAAGTTTGTATAATACGTTCAATATAACCTACTTTTCTATCTCCATATCTTTTTTGTTGTTTATTATTTTGTGCGGTTCCTCACCCGGAATCTACAACACATATCTAAGGAAATTCAGTGATAGATAGATAGATAGATAGATAGATAGATAGATAGATAGATAGATAGATAGATAGATAGATAGATTCTGTTCTCATTGATTTATGTATCTTGTTCGTCAAACTGGTTGCGGACTGAGTGACGGAATTTCCTTTAAATTTGTTTTTCTGAAAGTAATAATTTTATATTCATGCAAATAGATAATACATATAGATACATGCAATTCCAATTTGTGCGGATCATAAGAAATATACATTTAAATTGTCGATGTTAAATAAATTAACTTCGTGAACAGAGATGGTCTTTGATTTATTACACGGTGGTAGAAAGGGTCGCAATGCAAAATGCGGTTCTTCCTGTAAATTTTTCAGCAGAAAACAGAAAAGAAGAGAACGCAAAGGAGAGAAAGAGAGAGAAAGAATAGAGAATTCCCACCTCGTTAACAACTCCCCGACAACTCCTGCGTGTGTGTGATTCTCTCCAACTACACAACCGTCACCGACGAAAAAGATAAATATAAATTTATATTTTTATAAATACATGTGTTTGTTTCTCATCGTCTGTCAAAACGATTGTTGTTTGACAAGAAAGCCAAATTTATAAATACATGTAAAAGCGTTTTACAAAAGGATTTTGTAAAAAGGTTTGAAAAACGCTTTTCTAGCCGACAGTACACGTTACACAGATTTTTTTCTATTTTGTCATTCATTTCATTAACATAATAATGTAGGCGGATAATATGGTATTAACAAGTAAATAACTACCGTTGGTAGAAGAATTGTGATGAACCCTCTGACCCATCCAACTATCGCCCTATCAGTCTTCTACCGATATTCGGGAAAGTATTCGAGGCTATAATCAATGCTGAAATAGTTCATCATCTCACCGCCCAGAAACTGTTCTCCGACAGGCAATATGGATTCCGCTTTGCCAGGTCCACGGCCAACCTGCTAACAACCGTAACGGAGTACATGCTACAAGCCCTTGATGAGTCTGACGAGGCTCGCGCGGTTACTCTGGACATCTCCGAGGCTTTCGACAGGGTTTGGCACTCTGGCCTCCCATGCAAACTACGCGGTTATGGTATTACCGGTCGCCTGCTTGACCTAATCCAATCTTTCTTAAATAACCGCAAATTGAAGGTCGTTCTGAATGGGCGTGCCTCTTCGTCCTACAGCACGAATGCTGGTATCCCACAGGGCTCTATCTTGGGCCCGACGCTCTTCATTATTTTTATCAACGACCTCCCAGATGAGATCAAGTCCTAAGTCGGCATCTACGCAGATGACACTACAATATATTCCCGCACCAGTAAGAAACCTGTCGTGGCGGACAGACATAATCTCGCTGCTGACCTTAAGCGGGATCTACACTCTGTGGTGAACTGGGGCAAGAAGTGGCTTGTCAACTTCAATTCATCTAAGACCAAGCTGTTGTCTGTCAACCATTACAGGCAACTTCTCCTGCCTCCCATAAGCATGGACCATGCGATTCTCCCGGAGAGTAATACACTACGCCTCCTCGGACTTACCCTGTCCTCAGACCTCAAATGAAACCACTCTATTGAATCCACAGCAAAATCTAATTGGGTCACTATGTCGATCCAGGATGTATTTTCCACCTGAATCCATCCTGCATATATACAAGTCAACCATCTGTCCGTGCATGGAGTACTGCTGCCATTTATGGTCGGGTGCCCCTGCCGTTCTCCTCAGTGTTCTTGACAAGCTCCAAAGGAGAGTCTGTAATGTGATAGGTACTGATATGGCGACTCGACTGCAGCCAATTCCCCACCGACGAAATTTGGCCTCCCTTTGTCTGTTCTATAAATACTTTCATGGCTTCTGCTCGGACGAGCTTAAGTCACTGATGCCTCCTCAACAGGTGTTTACTCGTGCAACCAGACTGGCAACTGGGTCCCACCCATTCACAGTCAGGTTAGCCAAATGCAGACGACAATTCTACTCCTGCAGCTTCTTCTCTCGCACTTCCCGCCTGTGGAACTCGCTCCTGTATTCTTGCTTTCCTGATGGCTACACCCTCCAGAAATTTATATGCAATGTCAATACTCATCTACTAACCACTGGACTCTAGCTCTCTCTCTTCCCCTGTATAACCTTCCCTTTCTCTCCACCTATGTATCTGTCATCGCACCTGCTTTCTATTGTTCCTTTCTAACTAGTTTGTACCCCTAACTCTTTTCTAATTAATCTTTTTACATTTATGTAACCCCCTGCAACTAGGTCACACCCTTTTACAGTTAAACAAATAAGATGTAACCGTAAATTCTACTCCAACAGCTTCTTTTATCGCGCTTCCCGCCTGTGGAACTCCCTTCCACAAGTCTGCTTTCCCGACAGTTACAATCTCCAGGTGTTTAAATGTAGGGTCAATAGACACCTCCTATCACACTAACTCCCAACTATTCTCAGAACACTCTCATCTACCCAACCCTCATTCTCAGTATCCTTACCCGCCTATCACCCACCCTCTGACATTTCCTATATTTAATCAGTTTTTCTCCACTCTACGTAGCCCCCTGCGCAGTAGTGGCAGTGACATGCCTTGCTCGGGGTGAAACGCTTATAAATAAACAAAAAAAAAATCATGGCATATCAGAAATATACATTGCACTTACTAAAGCGGAATTTAACATGGATTCGTCGATATCAGTAGCAAGAACTGCTATCTTTGTGTCATCTCGAGTGTAGAATCTATAGAACTAACCGACCGATTTTTCAATATTTTGGTTATTGATTTAAATACTTGCATTTAACAGAAATACCTAGCCAATCATAAATTGGATATATTCTCAAGAAATCAAAACTCTCTTTGGAATTTTCTGTGTCTCTTAAGAGTAATCTTTACTTTGTATCAATATTATCCAAGGAAAATGTCACTTGAATGAGAGATTCTCGCAAACAAATATATGTAACTATATAAAAAATCTAATATTTTTTACATTGATTTTAGAAGAACTTATCATATCGGTTCCCTATGATGAGTGTTTTCGTTCCAAAATAATCCACCTTGCTTTATCAAAACGATAATAACTAAATTTCTTTTTTGCCTGCTTTCATTCATTGACGGCAAATTATTGATTGAATTATGGCCAGTATTTGAACAATAACATAATTTCGATTATTCATTAATAGGGTTTTTTTTTTTACCATATTGTGGAAATAGGACATAGTCTTATCTAAACTTATTTATAAATGGAACTTTGTCTCTGTGTGTGTGTATCCGTTACCTATAGACTCCGAAACGGTTGAACCGATTTTCTTGAAAATTTACAGTTCTACTATAAGCGTATGAGAGTGTTCTTAGCTCGGTTTTGTATTGAGGTACCCCCGATAAGTTTCGAACATCAATAATCGAGAAAATCGGGTTATAGAAGGAGTGGACCGATTTTAATCAAATTTGATACACTCATAGACAAAGACATAAGAAATGATATTCAGAAGTTTCAAGGTTGCAGTTCTTACAATAGTGCAGAAAATCGATAATATATATATATGGCAAGATGTTTGTGTGTGTCTGTTTATCTGTCTGTATATTCTTTATACAAATCCACAATTTTTATCCGATTCTCACCAAACTTCACACAAATATTCCTTATGCTGAGTTTGAGCTCCAAAACAGTGGATTAGTTTTAAGGCTTTCATTACACCCGAGCAACGCCGGGCTATACTGCTAGTAGTATCAATATTTTAAAATTCGACAAACGTGTTGATTTGAAAATCAACATTTAAAATTTTTAATGGGATAAAACTCAACTCCCTCAGCAGGAGGCAGTCCAGAAAACACATTCATATATTAAGGTTATGCATGAGTTCCGAGAAGTGTTTTTAGGAAATAATTTATATATATGGAAAGATTTAGTATCATTAGTTATATTATTAAAATATTTTCCATGATTTGATTTTTTTTTCTATATTTGCTTTAGACAGCGTCATTTTTTTAGTCGGCTCTGTCACCCAAAGCCTTCACAGCCCAACAAGATTCAATTAACCTGTTAGGAAATGCATATTCTAAGAATCCAATGTATATCTTGAAAGAATAATTGTAACTTGGTGAGTTTTGAAAGCTCTCCATGACTGAGCTGTTTAAAACACACTGGGGAAATAGGTATCCCTTATGAGAATGACGCAGGTTCGAATTTTGAATTAAGCCTTGAGTGGTGCTTCTTTTATAGTGTGCGATGCAGTTCTATGTTGAGTTTGAGTTTGAGTTTGAGTTTGAGTTTTGTTTAACGGCATATCAACATCTGTGGGGTATTTAATGCCAAAAAGGTGGGGTTTTAAGGTTTCTTTTTAATGTTCCGTTATAGTGAGAAGTTTTTATTTAGTCAGATTCTGATAAAAAAGATGTGTTTTTGTAGAAAACTGAAGATGTCATCTAGTTTTGTATTCAAAAATGTAATACTGGTAATAATTTTCTCCTTCAAAAATGTATCATAGTACCAATTTATTTTCCTTTAAAAATATATATTTTTCTATAATAGTATATTTTTATGTATGTATATTTCTATAATAGTATATTTTTATACTTTCATAGTGTTTTGACTCCAGTTTGGGGTTGACTATTTGCCCATAGCTGGGATCTTAACAGGTGCTACCGCTCCGGGTCAGGGTGAACCTTGGAACAACAGCAGTTAAGAGGTGGTTCCATGCTCCTCACAACCTCTCAATCGGAGGACTTGCTGCTGGATGCAGTTCTATAAGAAAAATGCAGAGTAAAAATAAAGAAAGATAATAAAGAAAAAGGAACAACGAATAAAGTGAAAGCAAAAGAATGAGAGAAAAAAAACAATGAGGAAAAGAATTAAATACATGGCCATAAATATATAGAGAGAACGAACAAGAAAAATACCTGAACGAAAAAGAAAAATAGAAAGAAGGCAAAAGGAGAGAAAGAAAGCGACAAAAGTTGATGAGGAGGATGTGTAATTTTGACACGAAGTTTCACTTGTTCTCTGTCCGATGATTTATGATAAATATTTTTCTGATCATGCCTTCTGGTGCAGTGGATGTCGGCTCGGAACGCGAAATCGGAGAGCCGTGTTCGAATAACACTTGATTTCGGTACATCTATTTACGCGCCAATAAGCTTTGTAAAGGTATTAATCCATTTCTTTTTCACTCCATCTATGGGTTAAATAGCAGGACATATTGGATTCTTGGTTGGCAACCAGTCTACTGTAGAAAGAAATGACAACCTACTGCGAGAGATCTTCTGCCTAATCAGTAACGGATTGATATAATCACCCAAGCGTGTATCACATGTGGCATTTAACTCACTGATTATACAGATCAGTTGTTCGCTAATGACGATTATGTAGTCGGACAGATGTATTGGAACAAGGAAGGTTTCGTCTTGTCCTAAACTCTTGTCCTTAAACCCTCTAGTGTTGACACAAGTCTTTCTTATGACCGTATTAAATAATGGCAAGAGTAATATTAGCCATCTTTTTTATAAAGCAACATTTGGCATTCATTGACCGATAAGCCAGTATTACTGTCGGATGAAATTTATAAAACTATTCTCTTAAATAAACTTAAAAAAAAACAATTGGTTTTCAAGCCCAGCGCTCTTTCACGTATTTCCTTCCTATCCTTTTGTTTGAAGGAATGTCGAACGTCAATATCTTAATTGTGTTACTATTTTTACTTCCAGTTACAAAGGTATCCGACTTACATCCCCAAATCAATATTCTGATGTTTGACCATTAAAATACTGATTCAAGGTAGTAGAGACCCCCAAAAAACAATTCAAAATCTCTGCGTATTTTACGGCGAAGATGATGATGAAGACGATGATGATGAAGAGGAGGAAAGAGATAAAAAAGACGAGTACAATATTTAAAAACTTTCTTTTACTTAGGGAAATTGTGGAGGTCCATGACCACCAAAGTCCTGAACCGATATCGAAAAAAAAGGAATAATTAGTTCCTGCTACTCATTTTTAAATGTAGTCATAAAAATAAGTATATGATTCCATAACAAAACCGTCAGTAAGTTAATGTGCCATACATGATACACGCTTGGGCGATCATGTCTCTTTTGAGACATAACTGACTGGGCAGAAGATTATCCCGCAGTAGGTTACCATTGCTTTCTGCGGTAGACTGGTTGCCGAAAAAAGGCTACACAACCCAATCTGTCCTGTTATTTAACCCATAACTGGAAGGAAAAGACGGATTAACACCTTTCCCAAGGGTATTTGCGCGTAACTGAATACAATGGATTCAACTGGAATTCGAACTCGGCTCCCCCGGTTTATCGTTCCGAGCCGATATCCACTGTACCACAACACACATCCGGAGTTAAACTTAAAAGTTTGAATTTGGAAAAAACTCTAGAATTAGCCGTTACAAACTTTAAACCCTTAAATATTTTTTATCATTAGTGTCATCATGTGTATTCTACTATTATTGTTTTTAATATTATTATCATTTTTATATTTTTATTTTACTGATAGTTTTTATATAATCGTATTATTTTAATGTAAGAGTATATTTTAATAGGTTTTATGAATTATTTTTTATTTTATTTTCGTAATTTTTATGAATTATTTTTATTTTATTTTCGTAAGTTTTATGAATTATTTTTTATTTTATTTTCGTAATTTTTATCAATTATTCATATAATTTGTTTTTATTATTAGTATCTTTATTATTAAATTATTATTATTATTATTATTATTATTATTATTACTTTAAGGTTTTTAAATATTAGTTCCTTTAATATCATGCTATTATTACTACCAATATGTTTTATGTAATAATATAATAGTATTATTATTACGGTTAGAATTAAGAAAAAGTAAAAATTCATTTTTTCTGACGAAAATGCAACCCCAAATTTTAACTTTGAATGTCATGCATTTTAAAATAGACAACTAAAAATTCAAGTCAAGAAATACTGAATCCCTTATCTATTATCATTGTAAATCTAGGCCAAGGGCGTCTTGTCGTCTATATATAATATAGACACTAAAATCTAACACTCTTATTCTTCTCTTTTTTTTTACTTGACATTTTTTAACCCATTCATTGTTGCATGAATTTGTTCTGAGGAGCGGTCTATAAGAGAACTGCGAAATATAATATTACCAATGGGTTTATAAAAAACGTCTAAATTATGTTCATTATATATATATATATATATATATATATATATATATATATATATATACACAACGGTCTCATAATAGAAAAATTTTTTCTTCAATTTGTGTATCTTTTATTCTCTTTAAAGTGTTCTATATTTTTCTTTGTTTTTTTTTCTCTTCAATACAACTTTTTTACATTTTATTTCTCTTGTTGCATATGATTTTGAGATTTGGCGATATGGTGATTATCGTTTTTTATTATATAAATAAATAGTTATGAATAATCTAACTTTTTGCATTGGTCACACGGTCTATTCCTCTGGACTAAGCTTACAACCTTATGATGTTTTTCTGCGTCGTTGGTGTTCATGTTGGAGGATTTAGGAGTTATGGATTTATGGATTTTGTTTTGAATTCAAAATCTTTTTTTCTTTTCTTTTCTTTTTTTACTTTAAAAATCCCAACACCTCTTGATCGCACGAACGTAAAACAATAACAGATTTATGCAATTTTTTTCGGTTCTGCACAGGACAATTTCACTAGAAACAAAGAAAAGAGTGCTGGATTGCTATAATGAGGTCGGTTCTTCAATATGGCAGTAAATGTTGGACAATACCTTCGAAGATGAAGGAAAAACTTGAAGCAGCTGAAATGTGGTTCTACAGACGGATACTGCGGATATCATGGATTGAGCATGTGAGCAATGACGAGGTTTTGGAAAGAAATTAATAGTGATCATCAGGAAGAGACAACTAAAGTTCCTGGGACATGCAATGAGGAAGGAGGGCTTGGAGAACCTGTTAATAACAGGCCAAATAGAGGGAAAAAGAGAGTGGGGAAACTAGCGGATAACATATTTGAAAGACCTAATCAGGTGGATGACGGAACGAGGGTTGTATGTTGCAACTGGAGAAAGCGTGCTAAGAGCCACCAGGGAGATGTGGAAGGCCATGATCGCCTACGTCCTGACAGGGCAGGGTACCTAAAAAAAGAAGAAATATCTAGACTCGAAACTGGGGTCAAAACACGATGAAAGTATGAAAATAAACTTTTACACATATATATATATATATATATATATATATATTCCATTTTTAAATGAGTTATTTCGAAATAACTCGTTTAAAAATAGGAAATAGTCAAAAATTCTACAATATTAGCGTATCGAACACTTTTTAATACAAATGTGTACTGGTCTAACCCTATTAGGACCAAAAACTAAGTATTAAGCAATATATATATATATATATATATATATATATATATATATATATATATATATATAGACTTTTATAGAAAAATATACATTTTAGAAGGAAAATTATTATCAACAATACATTTTTAAGAAAAAAATTATTACCATAACATATTTTTGAATGAAAAAAAATATTCTCAGGAAAACAACATGACATTTTCAGTTTTCTAAAATAAAAAAAAAATTAAAAAAATGTTCATTAAAATCTGACTAAATCAACCGTCTCACTATAACCGAATATTTAAAAAATACCTTACCCTGCCTTTTTGGCATTAAATAACCCACAGAGGTGTTGATAGGCCGTTAAACAAAATCAAACTCTTAAAATCTCTGTGTAACAATCTCTCGTCCATTTTGTAAGTGTGAGTTGCATACGGTCAGTTGAGTTATCTAGAGTTAAATCAAAAAGTGGCTATACATCTGAAATGAGGCAGTATTTATATTGTTCAGACTGTTGTCTTCATTTTTATTGCCATATTCTAAAAGCTTCGACCGTTGTACGCTCCGGTCTTCTTCAGGTGCTTGGAATTTCAAACAGAACTCTTTATTTCGATCAATGGAGCATATTATTTGTGTCCATATGCCATGATACTTCTGGGTGTCATGTAGTTATTTTCCTTTAACTCAAATCTCACCACTGCGGTAGCCAGGTATTGAATTCACAACTGTTTGGGTTAAGTCATTGGATCTAACCAACGATTTTATCTACTGGGTCATGTGTACTTTAGAAAATCAGTGAATTAAATTTGGGAACTTATGAAGCTAATGTCTCAGTAATATAAGTCCCCAAAATTCATTCACTGATGTTCTCACTGATGACATATAACCCAGTGGATAGGAAGCGTTGGTTAGATCCAGTGCCTTGACCCAAAGAGGTGTAAGTTCAATTCCCGGTTACAGTATTGGTGAAAAAATAACTCGGAGAGATGTGTTACAGGAAGATAACTATATGAAACCCGGAAGTAACATGGCACATGGAACGAGAATTATATACCCCAGTGATCGAAACAAAGGTTTCGGTCCAAAATTCTAAGAACCTGAAGTGGTCCGGAGGGTACAACGACTGAAACGTCGTGAATATGCAATAAAGATGAGGACAATAGTCTGAACAATGTAATTAATGTCTCTATAATGTTTTTACTTAGCGGCATTTCGTGGTTTGTGCGTAGCCAATTGTATTTTTTAAAAATTATTCTATTACTAGCATTATAGACCGGCGTTGCTCGGGTGTAATGAAAGCTTTAAAATTAATCCATGGTCCTGGAGTTCAGACTCTTTGGACATTGGCACGAAAGACTAAAAAGCAATAGTTGTGTCCAGTTAAAGCGAAATCGTAGACTGAAAAAAAATGAATGAATGCAAGTCAAATTTTGATTTCCTGGTATCGATATCAAATAAGTTTTTGTCGGCGTAATCTGAATTTTAAGGCTAAATAAGTCATCTGAGTAAATGGTATCATGGCTGAGACTAAGAACTACAATTATACCTACTTAGAGCCAAATCTGAAGCAAAAACTAATATAAAAAGGCTGAAATAATACAGACATACAGGCAGATAAACAGACATACACACAAACATCTTGCCTCTTATATATATATATTATCGATTTTCTGCACTATTGTAAGAACTGCAACCTTGAAGCTTTTAAATATCGTTTCTTATGTCTTTGTCTATGAGTGTATCAAATTTGATTAAAATCGGACCACGCCTTCTATAATCCGATTTTTTCGATTATCAGTTTTCGATATTTATTGGGGTACCTCGACATAAAACCTAGCAAAGAACACTCGCAGACGCTTATAGTACAACTGTGTAAATTTTCAAGAAAATCGGTTCAGCCGTTTCGGAGTCTATAGGTAACCGACACACACACACACACACACACACACACACACACACACACACACACACACACACTCACACAGACATAGTTCCATTTATAAATAAGTTTAGATCTGGCTTGTTTAACTAATTTTCTTAAATTCTTTAACAGAAAATATCTGACACTAGCTTGTTAGATCTACCAAGAGCTTGTAAACTATATCCCTATGCAAGAACAATGCTTTGATAATAAAAGTAAGACAATGATAAATATAAAGAAAGCAAAGACAATAAAAATGAACAGGAAAAAATAACAGATATATGAAAAATAAAACAAGCAGAATAAAACAAAAGAGAAAATAAGGAAAAAATTAATAAATAAATATATAATGAAAGACAGAGAAGGAAAGCCCCAAACAAATTCTCAGTTTTGATGGCTGCATAATACAAAGGCAATATCGTGCATTTGATCATTGGATTTAGGGATCTCACAAGGTGGCCACACCGCTCTCCCGAGATAAACCACACTAATTGGTAATATTGGCGGAAAAACGAAAGAAAACTGGCTCTTGCTTCTTTGCTATTCGGCCTGTCATGGAGTCGAGGGGGGCTCTAATTGTGATGGAGATGATCAGTGATGACGTCGCTTAGTTTGATCTGACTTTGAGACGCGTGGATATGCGCCTAGCCTTTCGAACCCAACCGACCGTCCACAACCCACACCAACAAAATACTGGAAATAATAATAATCGGAAATGATGTGCATTGCCAATAGATAAAAGCAAGTTTCCAACTTTGGTAGCAATCAATGTAGCAGCCTCTGACATTGACACACGGCCGCCTCAAACTGGAGAATATACTGATCGTTTCCATCTCCTCCTCCTCCTCCTCCTTCACTTTCTCAACAACAAAAGCAGTAGTAGTAGTAGTAGTAATGTTCTCTCAGTTTTATGCTTTCCTAAAATCCTTTTACGTATTTTCAGAGGGAGGTTGCCCTTGTGTGATGTTTAACGAGCTAGTTGCAGAGAGTGTATATTTTTACATCAATAGATCCACAGTTTAAATATGAAAATCGTTTATTTTGCACAACAACTGTTATATATAAAACAAGTCATTTTCTAATCAATACACTTAGTTTATTGATGAATATAAAACGCAAAAATCTAACATTATACAGAGAAAATTTCAAATCAAAATTTCGACTGCAGTCATACAATTGTTTAAATAAAAAATCCATCAACATGAGGCTCAAGAGCCTCTCATGTTAGTTGGTTAATGACAAAAGTGTGTGATATGAAGGTAAGAAGAGAGAGAAGGAAGTGATGATCATGAGGATATGCGTAGTAGAGAGCTAAGCTAGAATCAGTTAATATTGAAGTGAACTGGAAAAAATCCTCGCAGGAGGCTGTTACACAAAGCAATAGGTCGCGTGAAAAGCTGTCTGAGTTGAACGAACTTCTTCCTTATAGATGGAATACGGAGTGACTTCAGGGGTTTCAACTCTGGAATTAGCACGACGTGTCCTAGCGGTAATTGATTGATTAATTGATTGATTTTTTTCCAGCTGAACAACATTTTATAGCTTATTTAAAAACGAAACATATTCTGAGTTGTCAGAATAATTTTTTTTTTGTTTTTTCCTTGCAAGTGAGTATTGCATTAACATTTTTTTTAAATCCTACTATTTAATCAATAGCTGGGGGAAGAGATAAATTCATACATTTACCAACAGCATTTTAACGACTGGAATTCGATAAGCTCTCCAGTTTCTCGTTCCGAGCCACTATCCATGCCACCATGCGCACATCTTCTTCCTAGATGTAAATATCAGAATTGTTGGAACTATAGAGTGGAGCTCATCTGAATATTAGATCATACTGATTAACACTTGTAGTGAGTTCGATCTGTACTGAGTTACACAGTACTAAGTATACATTCAGTGTATTTTTGTTATCGTAATGCTAATTATACTGCCTTTATTTCGTACTCATTGATTTTTGAGATCGTTTGATTTTTATCAGTCTTTTACTAGTGCTGTAAAAATGATGGCTTATTTAAGTCCCTATATAATTAAGCTGTAAGATTATCTTTATGTATTTACTAGCAGTATAGCCCGACGTTGCTCGGGTGTAATGAAAGCTTTAAAACTAACCCATAATCCAGGAGCTCAGACACTTTGGACGTTAGCACGAAAGAATAAAAAGCAATAGTTGTTTCCAGCCAAAGCGAAACCGTAGTTTGAAAGAAAAATGAATGAATGTAAGTCAAATTTTGATTTCCGATATCGATGTCAAATAAGTTTTCAGTCGCAAACTGAATTTTGAAGGCTAACTAAGTCCTCTGAGTTAATGGTATCATGGCTGAGATTAAGTACTATAATTATACCTACTTAGAGCAAATGCCAAAGCAAAAAAATAAAATAAAATAAAAGAGTTGAAAACCTGATTTTGATCAGACCCGATAGGATATCGGGGTATCGATTTCCAATATCGGAGTCAAATAATTCATCCAAGGATAAACTAACCTAAGTCCATGAAAACTTATCGTACCCATCGGGAGAAAAATTGGAGGAAATGAACCCTATTGATACCTGAATATTGGTTTTTGAGCAGATTTGATAAAATATCGGAGGTATCGATTTCCGATATCGGGAAAAAATGAGTCGTTTGAGAAGATCTACTAATGTTTGAGATTAAAAACTATAATTTTACCAAGTTAGAGCAAATTCTGCAGCAAGAACTACGGTAAAAGGGCTGAAATCCTGATCTTGATCAGACCTGATCGGATATCTGGGTACTGATTTCCGATATCGGAAAGAAAATCGGAAAAAATAAGTAGCCCATGATCTTACTGGAAATCTAAAGAATATTTGTGTGAAGTTTGGTGAGAATCGGACAAAATTTGTGGATTTTTATAAAGGACAGACTGACAGACAGACCGGTACACACACACACACAAATCTTGTTTTTTATATATAAAGAGAGATAGTTAAAATGGCGGCTATATTAAGGATCATGGGGGCAGAAAGTGGAAACAGTGAGTGGATTTCAAATTCAACTCTAGGCTGTAGGGTTACAGTTTCGGTCTAATACCCTTAAAAATGATTTGATTCCATCTTTTATATCTCTTTCCGTGTAAGGGTTAAATTGCAAGAGAGACTAAGCTCTCTAGCTTTTGTTAGCAACCAATCTAAGAGAAGAAAAAATAAATCCAAACTGTGGAGAAGCGAACGGAAAAGCACTCCATTGTTCCCAAGAAGTCAATTCGTAAATATTTTTTATCAATTCGCACCAAATAAGGTGACAATGCTACTAAGATGTAAAGTGTTACTGGGAGAGAAAAAGAATGAAAAGACTTTAGAAGGAACTGGAGACTGGAAACAAGGAATAAACTTTTACTCGCGTTTAAAAGACTGGGGAGGAGTGTGAACCGGACAACAGACGATAATAAAGAAAAATAATTTCTAGAGAGTCCTAATCGGTTACGGTCTGAAAGGACATGACACTAGAATTGTTTACCATTATTATTAGTACTAACAGCATAGCCCGGCGTTGATCGTGTGTAATGAAAGCTTGAAAACTAATCCATGGTCTTGGAGCTCAGACTCTTTGGACGTTGGCACGAAAGACTAAAAAGTAATAGTTGTTTCCAGTTAAAGTGAAACTGTAGACTGAAAGAAAAATGAATGGATGTAAGTCAAATTTTGATTTCCTGGTATCGATATCAAATAAGTTTTTTCGTGGTAAACTGAATTTTGAAGGCTAAATAAGTTCTCTGAGTAAATGGTATCATGGCTGAGACTAAGAACTACAATAATACCTACTTAGAGTCAAACCCGAAGCAAAAACTAATATAAAAGGGCTGAAAAAATACAGACATACAGGCAGATAAACAGACACACAGACATTTTGCCTTTTATCTATATATATATTATCTATTTTTTTGCACTATTGTAAGAACTGCAACCTTAAAACTTCTGAATATCGTTTCTTATGTCTTTGCCTATGAGTGTATTAAATTTGATTAAAATCGGACCACTCCTTCAATAACCCGATTTTTTCGATTATCAATTTTCGATATTTATCGGGGGTACCTCGACACAAAAACCTAGCTAAGAACACTCGCAGATGCTTATAGTATAACTGTGGAAATTTTCAAGAAAATCGGTTCAGCCGTTTCGAAGTCTATAGTTAACGGACACACACACACACACAAAGTTCCATTTATAAATATGTTTAGATAAGACAGTATTTGCTATTCTGGGTATGACTATAAACTATATCTGGCAGCAAGGCCTCTAATCGAGATTTTGAAATTTTGAGGTGCGTAGAACCACCTCTTAATTCTTGTTGTCCAAAGGCCCACCCTGACACGACCTGGTAGCATCTGTTAGGGTCCCGGTTATTAAAAAATAGTGAATCCCAAAACAAAAATCAACAATACATTTTATAATAAAAGGAAAAACAACTTATTTTTATCGCAAAATTACAATCAGTCAGTTGATTGCCATACACGCTTTGGGCGAGCATGTCTCGAAAGAGACATGACTGACTGGTCAGAAGATTATCCCACAGTAGGTTGCCATTGCTTTCTGCGGTAGACTAGTTGTCAGCCAAGACTAGAGAACCCATTCTGTCCTATTATTTAACCCATAACTGGAGGGAAGAGACGGATCAATACCTTTTCCAAGAGTATTTGTGCTTAAGTGAATGTAAGGAATTCAACTGGAATTCGAACTCGGATCTCCGATTTCTCGTTTCGAGCCGATATCCACCACACCACAACGCACATCCATAACAGTACAACACTAAAAAAATATAAAAATACATTTTCATAGTGAAAAAAATTTTATGGTCTACATTTCCTAGTAAAATTAACAAAAATACATCTTATGGTCTCCCCTTGAGGTCACATGGAACAGTGGATAAAAACATTGTTGGAATCCAGTGACTTAACACAGAGTCGTGAGTTCAATACTGGCTACAGCAGAGGCGAACAGAATCTTGGTGAAATGAGTTAAATGGAGAAACTGATATTGAGATATCCGGAAGGATCATGGCATGTAGAACTAGAACGATCTACTCGGTTGACGAAATAAATAGTTCAGTTCAAAATTACATTCACTGAAGAAGGCCAGAGCGTACCATAGGCCAAAACGTGAATATGGCAACGAAGACGAGATCAACAGTCCGAATAATATAAATATTGTCAACATAAAAATTACTTGCAAAGTATTTAGATTTCGGCATTATGTAACCCAAAGACGTTCGTATGCAGGTAAACAAAATCAACCAACATCAACATTTCTTTTTTAGCTTATATGATTTTATAGGTAAATATTTTTCGGATTTTTATTTGTGTCTACTATTAATTATATTTATATTTATCGGGTTTATACAATTATAGACAGGTAAACAATTATTACAATTATAGACAGGTAAACAATTATTACAATTATAGACAGGTAAACAATTATTACAATTATAGACAGGTAAACAATTATTACAATTATAGACAGGTAAACAATTATTACAATTATAGACAGGTAAACAATTATTACAATTATAGACAGGTAAACAATTATTACAATTATAGACAGGTAAACAATTATTACAATTATAGACAGGTAAACAATTATTACAATTATAGACAGGTAAACAATTATTACAATTATAGACAGGTAAACAATTATTACAATTATAGACAGGTAAACATTATTGGTCGGTAGTGAAGAGGCTGAAGTCAAGATGCCCAATCACCGCCAATAACATTACAGATCCTTGCTTGGATTTTGTTAAGAATCTCAAGGTATAACGCAAAAGCAACGAAGCAGATATGGAAACAATATTCAATGTCCGGTGCGTCCGCCAATAATGAATCCTGACAGTAAAAGTTAAAGCTAACGTATCTTCTGTTATTATAAGTAATGTTTTAGTTAATATCAAGAAATGGAATGGTATTGTATTTCAAATATATTCCATTAAGTTTTAAAGTTATAAATATAAAAGAAATATATTAATGATTAGGTTTGGAAAAGTTGGTAACTTTACAGGTGTAATATCAATTTTCATTTAAGCATGATTTCAATGGCCAAAGAATTACATGCAAGTAAAAAAATATGTTTTATTCGTCATAAATAAATAAAAATACTGGCTCGTAAAATAGAAAACTATCGAATTTGAATTTTGACAGTTGATGGGAAAATGGTGTAAAACCGAATATAAGCAAACCCAAACTATAAGAGACTGCATGTTTTTATAACTCAACAAAGAATAAAAACATTAAATATTGAACAAAACTAAGCATAAAGATGAAAGTAACCAAAAAAGTAAAAGTATCGAACGCTTAATATTTTGATAGTAATTAACCTGTGGCTACCTTAAAGTCCAGTATTAATTATAGATGTTAAATAAAAATTTAGTATTAATTTTGGAATTTAAAATAAAAATCCAGTACAGTGGAACCTTGAGATACGAATTTAATTCGTTCCATGACCGCCGTCGTATCTCCAAAAAATCGTATCTCAAAGCAATTATTGCCACTTAAATTAAAAGCAACCGAATTAATCCGTTCTAAGGGTAAGAAATTTACGCAAAATATCCTAAAATTATACGTAAAATTATATTATATATAACTAAAATCATATACCGTATAGTAATTATAGAGTAAAAACACCAATGTGTATAGATTACAATAAAAAATGTTAATAAAAACAATGAAATGTTGAGTCGTACTCACCAGTTGAGTGAGCGCTAATAGCGAACGGGATGCATGCCGGATGGGTGGGGAGAGAAGCTAGGCTACACAAGCAACGTGCTTACTATGGGCAAGATAAACATGGGGGAGGAGAGAAAAGCTAGGCTACACGCACACACGTACGATAAAGAGGCAATGAAATTGACAGTACGTACAGTACAAAATGGTTATTTCTTTACTTTTTTTACATTACATAATAAAAAAATCTAAAGAATAAAATTGTAACTAGCTTACCATGGAGACAGGGATGAGTAGCTCACGAAGGTGAGCTGAGGAGGAGGGAAGAGGCGGGGAGAGAGGGCTATGAGACAACATAGCCTAACCTAAGACACACACACACACACACACACACACACACACACACACACACTTTCTTTTACTTTTTGTTTTGTATTTTTTTTCTACTTAAGCTAATTACTCCCACTGTCAGTTTTAGCCATTTTGGCCTTTTCACTCTCAACACTCTGACTTCGTGGTCGTTTTATAAGATACCGATCAAGAATGGTCTGCTTTTGCCTATTTCTTAAGATGTTTCTGAAGTGTGTTAGGCATGTATCATTGTAATAAGCACCCGCTCCCCCTGTAAGCAATTTCTCAGGGTGTCTTTTTTCAACGAAATCATTCATTAACTTCAAAAGAATGAAAGAAGGAAAAAGAGCAAGATCCGAGAGATATATTTTTAACAATCTGTTTCTTTGGTTTCATTTTATAATTTGTTATTTTTATAAAATGCTACATTTCTCTTATACAATTTCCTCCAGCCAGTTCGTTAGTCGGCGTGTCGTACAGTGAACATATTGATGCTGTGAGTGTGGGAATCTCGTGTTTTTTCTTCACTTTACGAACATTTATGAACTTTTATTGTGTGAATCATGGGTCCTAAATCTAAGGATAAGAATGGGGATAAAAAAGCCAAAGAAAATGATCTCAATGGAAATTAAACATGAGATAATTATCGAAGCATGAACGAGGTGTAAGAATCGTTGACTTGGCCACTGAATATGGTCAAAGGATGGTCAAATGCTTCGACCATATCAACCATTCTCAAAGAAAAGGATGTTATAAAGAAGTTGCAGCCTTCTAAATGCGTAACTATTATTTCGAAATTGCATTCAGACTTGCACAACGAGATGGAACGCTTACTTTTCGTTTGGATAAGGGAAAAGGAAGTGGCTGGTGACTCCGTTACAGAAACTATAATTTGTGAAAAGGATGTCGCCATCTTTAAAAACCTTAAACGGGATGCAGCTGAGGAGGAAGGAGTGTCATCGCAAGGCAGTGGAGTTGAGTTTAAAGCCAGTCGTCTATAAATTGTCGATAAATCCCACTTCGCTTAATCAGTGAGACAGAGACAGTGTATGAGGGGGAGGGGTTCTAACTGACTTTGATCTGCTTTGCTACAGTTTCTTAACGTTTTTTTACTAATCTAGGAATTTTTTGTATGAGTGCAGAAACTGAACTTTAAAATTCTTCTTTTAGGTCTTAAAAGGGAAAATAATTAGAAATATTTATCAGGAATAAAATTAAAAGAAATAACAAGGTCATGTTTTATTTATTTATAAAAATATTAACAAAAACACAAAAGAGAGTTTTTATGTATACATATTAAAAAAAAAAAGGAAATGGTTAATTTAAATGGAAAATGATTACATAAAAAAACGGGATTCGTTTCAAATCAACAATTCCGCGATTCAGTCCGCGATTCATCGCGGAAAATTGGGGTCTCTACATATGACAACGAGGAGGATTGATGCCACTGTGAACAGCTACAGCATCATAAATGGAGGCAAAATAAAAATACTGCGAGCGATTACAAAATCAAAGGTAGAGGTGATCCTTTTTTATGAATACTTTTATAATTGAAAAATTGTTGAAGAGTCTATCGACCCCCTTTCGACGCCTAGACAATTATCAATTATTGGATAGCCCCATCGACCCCCAGGCTAGCCGAACGAACAAACGAATGAATGCTCGGCTAGCCGAACGAACACACTGCCATCTACCGATGGCGTCTCGCGATTTTTGATTTTTTGAAACGTCGATCGTCGTATCTCAAATTATTCGTCGTATCTCCAGGCTTAAATTTAGCGAAAATTTTCGTCGTATCTCAAAAAAATCGTATTTTGTGGCATTCGTATCTCAAGGTTCCACTGTATTAATTTTAGAAGTTCAACATAAAAATCGAGTATTAATTATAAAAGTTAAAATAATAATCCAGTATTAATTATGAAATTTAAAATAGAAATACAGTATTAATTATAGTAATGAAGATAAAAGTCAAATATTCATTATAGAAGTTAAAATAAAAAACCCAGTATTAATTATAAAAGTTAAACTATAAATCTAGTATATAATACTAGATTTATAGTTTTACAAGTTAAAATAATAATTCAGTATTAATTAAAAAAGTTAAAATTAAAATCCAGTATTCACTTTAGTAGTTAAATTAAAATCACGTATCAATTTTAGGTTTACAAATATTCAGCTATTCTGGGTTTCTAAAAATGAGGTATTATAGGTTGTTTTTTTTGGTCGATGGGACTCAGAGGGTTAAGAGAAGACTATGTCATAACTAAGATCCAGGTAAACTTCAGACGATCATTCGAACAATTGTACAAATGAATGGCATTGTATTGCTGATAACGTGGGGAAACTTAAACGGAATTTACTGAAATTTGATCCCTACTGAAAGCCAATAGTTACTACTCATATGACAGCACTAGACGGAAGAACTGGAAATACATGAGTTTGTAATGTTAGAAAAACGAGCCATGTGCTAATATAGTAAGGACATTTGCTGCCACAGGATCTCCAGTAAAAACTATCACTTACCGTACTTCCGGGATTATTCTTACCTCGACTTTTCGGACTCTGATTATCCGTATGTGAAATGAAGAGAAAAATTGAAATCAACCGAACATTTTACAATTATCCGAAATGAAGCCATTCTAAAATTTCATCTTATACAAAAGTTTCCATTTCAGACACCGAAGCAATGGGTACGTTTGACAAATGTTTAAGCTTTCAACCTGAAACAAACCTTCCATTTTAATTCAGCTTCGGGAATTAGCGAGAGAAAAATGAGAAAGTTGCTCGAAATTGGGCAAAAATCGATATATTTTTCAAGAAAAATTCAGTCAGGTAGATAATTACCATACAGGATACACGCTTGAGCGATCATGTCTCAAAAGAGACCTGACTGACTGGACAGAAGATTTCCCCACGGCAGTTTGTCATTACTTCATGCGGTAGACTGGTTGCCAACCAAGGCCATAGAACCCAATCGAACCAGCTAATTAACCGATAGTTGGAGAGAGAAGCGATGGATTCATACCTTCCCCAAAGTTATTTGCGCGTAAGTAAAATGCATGCAATTCAACTGGAATTCGAACTTCGTTCTCTGACTTCTCCTTCTGAGCCACAACACCGCAACGAACATACGGTAGGTAATAAGAGCGATTAATAATCCTGCTTCCAAAACGAAGCTGCTATCTATTAACTACCACAGACAATCGCTCCTATCCGCTATTAACATGGATCAGTCTAGTCTGTCTGAAAGTAAAACACTACACCTCCTCGGGTTAACTCTTACAACAGACCTAAGGTGAAATGAATATATAGAATCCATAGCTAAAAAATTAAAAAAAAAAAGTCAGTTCTCTGTGCAGGGCCAGAAAGTTTTCCTTGTCTGAAACAATCCTGCACATATACAAATCTACCATCCACCCGTGCATTGAATACTGCTGCCATATCTGCTCAAATGTAAAGTCAATAGTCATCTCCTATCTCACTTGCTTGTATCCTCCCTCTCTCTGTCTCACTCTGTCTCTCTTTCATGCTCTTTTCTTCGTCAACTCCACTCTCATCATTATTCTCATCCTTCTCCTAACCTCTTCCTGACACCCCCTGTAACCTGTCACTCTTTCTCATAAATTACCTCCTACGTACCCACTGCTCAACAGTGGCAGTAAAATGCCTTGCTTGGGGCGACACGATTACAAAAATAAACTATTTGGTAAAAGTCTTATAGAACTCTCTTGTTATTTTGTTCACTCCACCCCCTCGGGTGGGACGTTATTAGCTTGCGTATGTAATTATTTTTAAATGTTTTAAGGGTTGAAAGGTCGTTGTATTCTGTACATTTTTTTAGAATGTGCACCTTGAAATTTTTGTCGAATTACGGTCATCTTTTTTTTAAAAAAAAAAGGTTCCGTAAGCTCCGTTAACTTGAAGAAGATAGACCTGCTGTCGAAATATTGTTAAACATTTTGCTTTTTCTAAGTCCTGCAAAATTTTGGAGGAGTTACTTCAAACATTCTGTTTATTATTATGTTGTCATTTTTCATTAAATTTTTATTTCTGCTATGGTCGCACTACCTACCAAATCTGTGGGAAGACCTAAGGCAGGTCGTGGTGTGTTGTTTTGGCTCCATTTCATGCTTTTTCTATCTCCCATAACATCCCTAACGTTACATAGACAATTTTTTTGTATATCTCTTAAGCTGGGGTTTCCAAGGATTCTTTCAATGTGTTGTTTTGTTCTATTTTTTATCATTCCGAGTGCACCTACTATCACTGGCACAACTCTTGTTTTCAATTTCCACATTTTTTTCTATTTCAATTTCCAGGTCTTTATATTTTGACAGTTTTTCAAATTCCTTGGTTGCTATGTTACAATCCGTTGGACAAGCCATATCAATTAATAGGCAAGTTTTTTTTCTGGTTTTTAATAATAATGTCCGGCCTATTTTATTCAATTTTTCTGTCTGTGTAGATGGTGTAATCCCATAGAATGGTGACATCTTCTATTTCTATTATTATTATTATTATTATTATTATTATTATTATTCGATGTCTGCTATGGTCACACTATCTACCAACTCTGCGGAAAGTCATAAGTGCAGGGAGTGGTGTGTTGTTATGGCTTGATTTTGCTTGTTTTTCCCTAGACTAAAACATCACTAGCGTTACATGGACAAAGTTCTACATAGTGTGTGGGCTATACCTAATATTTGTTTTGTATTTCTCTTAAGCTAGAGTTTCTAGGGATTTTTTTAAATGTGTTGTTTTGTTCTAATTTTATCATTCCAAGCGCACCTACTACCTGTGGTATTATTAAAATTATTATTATTATTATTATTATAAACTCTTTATGAAAACCTATTGTCATATCGCGCAGTTTGGCTGTGAGGCACATGCTCGGTACACACTTATGAGGCTTGGGGTTAAAATAGGTATATTGTCCTCGGTATATTTGTATCCCAGGCCTGATTTCTTATTTTGTTGATGTACATCAGTCTCAGATAATAACAACAACATCAACAGCAACAACAACAACAACAACAATAATAATAATAATAATAATAATAATAATAATAATAATAATAATAATAATAAAGAAAAACTTACCTGTTAATTGATATGGCTTATCCAGCGAATTTTAGTATAGCAACCAAAGAATTCGAAGAACTGTCAAAGTATAAAGATCTGGAAATTAAAATAAAAAATAAATGTAGAAATTGAAAACTAGAATCGTGCGAGTGATAGAAGGTGCACTTGGAATTTAAAAAATGGATCAAAACAACACATTGAAAGAATCCCTGGAAACCCCAGCTTAAGAGATATACAAAAAAATGTCTTAAGTACAGCCCTCACACTAAGGAGAACTATGTCTATGTAACGCTAGAGATGATAGGGGAGATAGAAAAAAACATGAAACAACACACCACGACCTGCCTTAGGTCTTTTCGCCGATTTGTTAGGTAGTGCGAACATAGCAGAAATCGAATTATGAATAATAATAATAATAATAATAATAATAATAATAACATCATCCAGCACCGGTTACAGAAATAGAAGATGTAACCATTCTATGGGATTACACCATCTACACAGACAGAAAAATTGAAGCAAACAGGCCAGACATTATTGTTAAAAACCAGAAGGAGAAAACTTGTCTATTAATTGATATGGCTTGTCCAGCGGATTGTAACATAGCAACCAAGGAATTTGAAAAACTGTCAAAATATAAAGACCTGGAAATTGAAATAGAAAAAATGTGGAAATTGAAAACAAGAGTTGTGCCAGTGATAGTAGGTGCACTTGGAATGATAAAAAATGGAACAAAACAACACATTGAAAGAATCCCTGGAAACCCCAGCTTAAGAGATATACAAAAAATTGTCTTATTAAGTACAGCCCACACACTAAGGAAAACGTTATCTATGTAATGCTGGGGATGATAGGGAAGATAGAAAAACATGAAATGGAGTCATAACAACACGCCACTACCTGCCTTAGGTCTCCCTGCAGACTTGGTTGGTAGTGAGACCAAAGCAGAAATCGAAATATGATGAAAAATGACACAATAATAATAATGCCCATTGATGTTTAAGCTGGGTAATGCAGGTAATATCTCAGCTCTTACATGCAGATTGGAGACACAGCCTTTTATTCAGAACACTGGCATTTCCAAGTAGTGCTGCCACATTTAATAATAAAAACGAAAACAGAAAAAAATTAAGAATATGTTAAGAACACTTTTCTAGTTTGCCACTATCAACTTTATGTTTATTAAAGAATAAACTGTTATTGAAATGCACATATCTAAGCCTTCCTTCCTCATCACATGTCCCAAGAACTTCAGCTGTCTCCTCTTGGTGCTCAGTATTAATTTCCCTTTCGTTTCCATCCTTTCCAAAACCTAACATGCTCGATCAATGATATTGGCAGCATCCTTCTCTAGAACCATATTTCAGCTGCTTCATGTTTTTTCCTTCATCTTTGGTGATATTGACCAGCATTCGCTGCCATAAAAAGATGATTAAGCGCGGTTTTATAACGGTGCAAACCAATTATGAAGAAAACTTCGGATTTTTTTTAAATGCATTAACACCTTAATGAGCATTGTGACTTAGATCTCTATATGAGTGAAATATTGTAAGGAGTCCGCCAGGATATCTTCACGAAAAGTCGGAACTTGAAACCTGATCAAAAGCTGTACTCTCTTGTAACATTGTTCACTATTAGATTTGTCCGTTAGCGTGTATGCATAGATAGATATATTATATATATATATATATATATATATATAAGCATGCGGTGTAGATATAGGAGAATCCAAAGGAGTGTCCTGTACATAAATTGGTAGAATAACTCTCTAAGAGAGCTCTAAATGTATATGTATACAAATACATATAGACCAAATATAAGACAGACACGTTATTTCATGCTAAATCGGAAGTATTGGCCTATGTCAGGTGAACTATCATCAGCTTCTGTCTTCATTGTACAGAAGATTTTGCACGAGTGAAATTCACAAACAAAGACCCCCCCCAATATATATATATATATATATATATATATATATATATATATATATATACACAAAAGATTGTCTCTTTAACACAGCAGATTTATGCCAACTTCGAAGTTACGTGAGGACACCGTTATAATGTTCTCATTCGTTAGGGATGTTTGCCGTTGGGTCCCGGTTTTTTCTTGTTTATATAAAATATGGTGTGATTTTGTGGGCGAGGGTCTTGTTTGTGATTGGTTGATTATTTTTATTGTTTTGGTTTATGATTGGTTGATTGTTCTTTTTCTTTTCGTTCATTTTTTCTTTTCATTGTGTAGTTGTTTGATTTATTTTTGCTTTTAGTGTTTGTTATTTTTTAGTGTATGTGTGAATGATTGTTTGTTTAATTGGGTTTGGCTCTTTTGCAATATTAACCTCATTTTATGATATTGTTCTTTTTCTTAATTTCAATATATACATATATATTACATGGCGGCACAGATACACACAGACAGATATTACAAAGGCATAGATAGATAGATAGATAGATAGAGAGAGAGAGAGAGAGAGAGAGATAGAGAGATATTACAAAGGCATAGATAGATAGATAGATAGATAGATATTACAAGGACATATATATATATATATATATATATATATATATATATGATATAGATGTATATATATATATATATATATATATATATGATATAGATGTATAATAAATAATACTATTCGCTTTAGAATATCTATCTATCCACATATATATATATATATATATATATATGGATAGATATATATTCTCAGGCGAATAGTATTATTTATTATACATCTATATCACATCCTCTCAAGGTATTATCATTATATACTCGAAGAACAGCAATACTATATAAGATTTATGCATTATGTTTAGGGTGTATAAATATTATTTTTTCTCTTTGTCCTGTACGCAATAAAGTACCTAATATTTTCATAATTTTGATGAATAAAGCATGTGATTTATAGTTTTAACACTTAACTTAGATTTTTACATTGTTCGGACCAGGTCACTTGAAGATGTCGGAGTGTACACCGGTCGAAAAGTCGTGAATATGACAATGCAGATGAAGACACGTAGTGCAAACAATGTCAGTCAGTTAAGTGCCATACGTGATACACGCTTGGGTGATCATGTCTCGAAAGAGACATGACTGACTGGGCAGAAGATTATCCCGCATTAGGTTGTTATTCCCTTCTGTGGTAGACTGGTTGCCAGCTAAGGCTATAGAACCAAATCTGTCCTGTTATTTAACCCATAACTGGAGGGAAGAGACGGATTAATACCTTTCCCAAGGGTATTTGAGCATAAGTGGATACAAGAAATTCGACTGGAATTCGAACTCAGCACCCCGATTTCTCGTTCCGAGTTGATATCCACTGCTCCACAACGCATATCCAGTGTAAGTAATGTAAATATATCATCGCAGAAATATAGACAAACATATCTTGAATGTTTATAAATGGAAGATTTAATTGGAATATATATTTTCACATATTTTCCGAAAGACATTAGTTTTATCAAAGTTGATTCCTTATTTTGCTTTGCAATTTGTTTCTTTTTTTTTATTATTATTTTTAATTTTTAATATGACATTGATCAATCCATTACATTTATATGTAATTTCAAGGTAATATAGACGATGATTCTCAAAAATTTCCTGTCTTTTGTCGATTATGTGTAAATTTCGTATTTGCGTCTCTATTTTTCTGCCATCCAATTACTCATACATAGTTAACTCATCGCCTTAACTCTCACAACAGACCTCAAGTGGAATGACTTTATAGAATCCATAGCTAAATCCGCTGCTAATGGTCGGTTCTCTGCGTAGAGCCAGAAATTTTTTTTCCACCAGAAATAATCCTGCACATATATAAATCTACCATCCGCCCGTGCATAGAATAGTGCTACCATATCTCTTTGGGTGCTCCTGCTATCTATCTAGGTGTCCTTGACAAAATCCAACGGAGAATCAGTAATGTGACAGATCCTGACTTGGCAGCTCGGATACAGTCACTTTTCACTGGGGCAATATGTCTTCCATGTGTCTCTTCTACAAATACTTTCACGGCTTCTGTTCCAATGAACTTAGCTCATTGGTGCCCTTTATATAGATAAGCCACAATATTAGCAACTAGGTGCCACCCTTTTACTGTGAAACCATAAATTGTAAACGCAAATTCTACTCCAGCAGCTTCTTTTCTCTTTTTTTCACTTCCCGCCTGAGGAATTCCCTTCTATTTACTTGTTTCCCTGACAGCTACAATCTCCAAGAATTTAAATGTAAGGTCAATAGTCATCTCCTATCTCACTAACCTGCATCCTCTCTTTCATGCTCCTTTCATCAGTATTCTCATCCTTTTCTTACCCATTTCCTGGTACCCCCATAACCTGTCACTCTTTCACATAACTTTCCTCCTATGTAATCTCTGCAAACAGTGGCACTAAAATGCCTTGGTTGGGGGTGATATGATTATAAAAATATGTAATTGGATGGCTCGTTTTCTTTTACTACTGTTTCTTACGTCTTCAATCTGACCTATGGTTGCTAAATTATTGCTAAATTATTGCTAGATTGTGTGCTCTAATTTTTCACTATTTCTTTATTTTAGGACCTGTTCTCTTTAAAACCTCGAAGTTTCTCGAAAGCTCTGCACATGATATTTATCAAAGTTCCATCGTAGAACAACATCAGGCTTAACGAACACATCACATTGAAAAACCGGTCCTCGTATGATCACCGATGTTAAGCAACGTCGAATCTGATCAGTAGCTAGATGGGTGGACGCTTGGGAATACCAGGTGCTGTAAGTTTGGATTTGCGTGTGATGTAATGGATAATTGCTCGGAATTGTTCATCAGGGAGTTGAGTTCAAATTCCAGCAAATACTCACAAATTACGTGCAAATACTCTTGGGAGTGTTGGAAATCCTCCTCTTCTTTTCTCAGCTATGAGTTAATTAGTAAGTTGTGTATCAATAAGATTTAATGAAAAAAAAAACTCTCACTGTGCTCGTACCTTTCGCGACTACATACCAGTGCGAAACTGTATTTTCCTGTCTGCCTCATATCCAAACCAAGAGCAGAAATAGACTGGATTCTCAAAGTGACATGTGAATAGCACGCTGCCCCAAGACACTAAAATTTGATGTCATCCTAAGCATGTGGCTTCCCCTTGTCTCTTCTACAAATATTTTCATGGCTCCTTCACTTTTTTTTAATCATTTCACCCCGAGCAAGGCGGAAATGCCACTGATGTGCGGGGGGCTACATAACTGTAAAAGAGATTAATTAGAAGAGAGTGAGGAGTACAAACCAGTTAGAAAGCAGCGATAGAAAGATGAGAATGCAGATGTGATGACAGATACATAGGTGGAGAGAAACGGGAGGATATACGGGGTGGGGAGAGAGCTAGAGTTCAGTGGTTAATAGATGAGTATTTACATTGCATTTAAATTTCTGGAGGTTGTAGCCGTCGGGAATGCAAGAATATGGGAGCGAGTTCTACAGGCGGGAAGTGCGAGAGAAGAAGCTGCAGGAGTAGAATTGTCGTCTGCATTTGGCTAACCTGACTGTGAATGGGTGGGACCCAGTTGCCAGTCTGGTTGCACGAGTAAACACCTGTTGAGGAGGCACTAGTGACTTAAGTTCGTCCGAGCACTGACGAACTTCTCATCACTGGTGCACCCTCCACAAGAATTTATTCGGGCAACCAGAGTGGCAACAAGGTCTCACTGTTTTACAGTTAAATCAAACAAATGCAGGCCTCAATTCTACACCACCAGCTTCTTTTCTCGCACGTTCTGCCTGTGGAACTCCCTCCCATATACTTGCTTTCCTGACGACTACAACCTCCAGGAATTTAAATGCAATGTCAATTCCCGTTTCTTATCCAGTTGGCTCTCGTCCTTCCTACACCACCCCGTATATTTTGTTCTTTTCCTTTCTCTCTACCTTCGCAACTATCTTTACTCCTGTGTTCACATCCTTCCCTTGCCTTTTCTCTATCAGCCCTGTAACTGGTTTGCCATTCTCTTCACTCTACTCCTGCGTAAAACTTTAATTCTCCTATGTAGCCCCCTGAACATCGGTGGCGGTACTGCCTTATTTAGTGGGGAAATGATTTAAAAAAACGTCTCTGAGTTTGTGACTCAACCAAAATAATTCACATGACACAATGCATAAGCACATGCTACCGTCGTTTTAGAATTGTTATTGCGTTTGTGTGTGTGTGTGTGTGTGTGTGTGTGTGTGTGTGTGTTTCTTTGTTTTGTTTTTTTTGTGTGTGTGTTTTGTTTCTTTTTTTTTTTAATCATATCACCCCGAGCAAGGCGGTAAGGCCACTGGTGTGCAGGGGGTTACGTAAGAGTGAATAGATTGGAAAAGAGAAAGACGGAAACTACGTCCTAAACAGGGAACAAGGGATGAGCCTCTACACCTGTTCAATAGACGTAGGTGGAGTGTGAACCGGGCGATACTTCAGTCTATCTACTCCAATTGAAAAAAAAAATAAACAAAAAAGAAAAGTGAAAAGATTGGAAAAGAGAAAGCCGGAAACAACATCCTAAACAGGGAACAAGGGATGAGCCTCTACACCTGTTCAATAGACGTGGGTGGAGTGTGGACCGGGCATTAGTTCAGTCTATCTTTGCCAATATGAAAGTAATCTTGATTTTTGATGCATTATTTTGTTGTTAGTTATGTAAAGATTAAAGAAACACAATGTTTTTTTTTTGTCATTTACACGTGAAATTAATATTGTTTTCCATTAATTTTGAAAGAGGCTTCGAGAACTTGTTGGCAGTTTGAAATGGATGCGAGCAAGGAGAAAGGTCACTGCAATAAACCATTATTATTACCAAAAGTAAAATAAGATTGTGTACAAAATATATAGGTTTCGACATTAAATGACCCATAGAGGTTGATATGCCGCTAAAAAAAGTCTAAACCCAAAAAACAAAATCTCTATCGTTTTAAGTCATTTCTTTGCATTTGAGAACATTGTCCAGCATTCATTTCTGTGAAAAGATTCAGGAAATTTTGTTTAGTATATCCCGAAATTTGAGATTTTTCTTTTCTCGCCTCGATTCTATGCTGATAAAGAGTATGCGTGATATTGTGTGATGAGTAGAGCCACTTAAAATCGTATTGGTGAACTGTGATCACATTCTGGTTAAGATTATGTGCGTTTACACTGCATTAATGCTGTTGGAGACACATTTAACTGCATCTTGTTCCAACATCTGATGCTCTAGAGATGCCATGAAGGACAAGTCCAGCCTGGTACTTAAATTATTTCGAAGAGCACGGTAGCAATCAATAAATGAACTAAACTTAATGTCGAAAGTGATTTTACCCAAGGGTGTAATCATTAATGGATCTGTGGATCGTTTACTAAGTTTTCACTTACTCTGTTATGACAGGGATATACAGACATTGAAAGCGCCATATATACATTTAATATGTAGGTACGTAGAAAGGGATATATTTTTTTATGTTTAGGTTATTTGCCTCAGGAAATGTGAAAGTTAAGATTGTTGAATAATCGTGTCAACACCGCATTAAATAATCGTGTCAATTCTGCATGCCCCAGGATAAATTAATGGTTCTTAACTATTCATTACATAGGGCTAATTTATATACCCGAACGCATTTTCACAGCCATACATACATATACATATACACACACATATATATATATATATATATATATATATATGTATTCACAGCCATACATACATACATGCATATATATATATATATATATATTCACAGCCACACACACACACACACACACACACACACACATATATATATATATATATATATATATATAATTAATGAGAGTAAAATTTTTGTGACTTTGCTGATTGATGTTACGACTCCAGAGTTTCGTAGACGGAGCCTGCTAGAATTACTCCGTTCACTTGTCAAGAGAGTATAACGGAGCAGTAAGAATAACGACCTGTTTACTTACTAAATTTTATTAAGATAAATTAAAATAGTTTATGAAATATTGTCACATGAATACATGATTTGTTATGATAAAAAATATTTAAAATGTTGAAAATGCTGCATACATATAAGCGACGCTTCTACATACCATTGGACACATTTCTACAATAATTTCAGAAAGTTTACCGGAAACTGGTTGCTTTAATTCGCGCTCGTCTGTGTGCGTGAAATTTTTAATCGTTTATATTTTGTAACGTTTGTCTTTTACACAAATTGAATGGAAAAAAATTACAAAAGACAAACTTGTTAAATGCCCATTTCACTAACTTTTAGATGACTAGCATTATAGCCCGGCGTTGCTCGGATGTAATGAAAGTTTTAAAATTAATCCATGTTCCTGGAGCTCAGACACTTTGGACGTTGGCACGAAAGACTAAAAAGCAATAGTTGTTTCCAGTTAAAGCGAAACCGTAGACTGAAAGAAAAATGATGGATGTAAGTCAAATTTTGATTTCCTGGTATCGATATCAAATAAGCTTTTTTCGTCGAAAACTGAATTTTGAAGGCTAAATAAGTCTTCTGAGTAAATGGTATCATGGCTGAGACTAAGAACTACAATTATACCTACTTAGAGCCAAACCTAAAGCAAAAACTAAAATAAAAGGGCTGAAAAAAACTACAGCCATACAGGCAGATAAACAGACACACACACAAACATCTTGCCTTGTATATATATATATATATATATATATATATATAATCGATTTTCTGTGCTATTGTAAGAACTGCAACCTTGAAACTTCTAAATATCGTTTCTTATGTCTTTTTCTATGAGTGTATCAAATTTGATTAAAATCGAACCACTCCTTCTATAACCCGATTTTTTCGATTATCGATTTTCGATATTTATCGCGGGTACCTCGACATAAAACCTAGCTAAGAACACTCGCAGACGCTTATAGTACAACTGTTTAAATTTTCAAGAAAATCTGTTCAGCCGTTTCGGAATCTCTAGGTAACGGATACACACACACACACACACACACACACACACACAGACAGTTCCATTTATAAATAAGTTTAGATTTTCTGATGGAATAATAAAAAAAAATCCGATCAGTCTAATAGTTGAAGATTAATTTCAGAATCCCTTCGGCAAAGCTTTTAAAGGTTTTCATTCAAGGGGATATGCGCTGTGAATGTGCGTTGTGGTGTAGTGGATATTAGCTCGGAACGAGAAATCGTAAAGCCAAGTTCAAATTCCAGTTGAATTCGTTGCGTTCACATACGCGCAAATACTTTTGGGAAAGATATGAATTCTTCCTCTTTCCAGTTATCGGTTAAATAGCAGGACAAATTGTGTTCTCTAGTCTTGGCTAGCAACCAGTCTATCGCAGTAAGTAATGGCAAGCTACTGCGGGAAAATCTTCTACCCTGTCAGTCAGGTTGCTTTCGGGACATGATCGCCCAAGCGTGTATCACGTATAGCAATTAACTAACTGATTTAAGGAGATTGAAAGTCCCTGGAGATAATTTAGCTCCGTCTGAAATGCGTTTTCCATTACGATTTTGTAATTGTTATTCGTAGAGAGAGGGCAGTTTTAATGTTTTCAATTTCATAAAGACATTATCACGCCGACTTTGTCTGTTCGTATACAAGCTAAGGGTTAGGATTGAGTGTCCGAACCTAATCTTTCATACAGGTCCCCAAATTACAGTTTTCATAAAGTAGTACAGATTTTATTGTAACCTAACTATGCACAATACTAGATCATATGCAATATAGGTAAACAATTTAACGAAAAAATTGAACAAGTACACTATGTGCGTTATCGTGAAGTGGATATTGGCTCGGAAGTAGAACTGACAGGACCGAGTTCAAATTTCAGTTGAATCCTTTGCATTCACTTAGGCACAAATATAATTTGGAAAAGAATTAGTCTATCATTTCTCTCTCTCACACACACATACACACACACACAAACATACATATATATATATATATATAGTGTTGAGTTATGATAATGTTTGGCAGCACGATTGTTGTTTTACTGATAAAAGCTGTTTTGTAAGCAGGTTTTATCGTATGTGCACGATATCAGAGTGGAGATAGAACGTTAATAGTTTTAGTGTAAAGAATTTGTCACATAAACTGGGTAACTTCTTGCTGAGATCGAAGATTCATGAGGATGCCGTTAAGATGCTCGAAGTTGGCATGAAACTGTTCAGCTAAAGTGATACATTCTTTACGTTAAATATATATATATATATATATATATATATATATATATAGCATTACTTTAAACATTAATCTTAATTGATAACCATATTTAAGTAGTGGTTCCGTTTATGTTTTAAACAGTATTTTTATTATCATAAGACGGCATGATTGTTAAGTATACTGTTCGAAAGAAAAAACGGAGAGTTTACTGAAGTATGGGTATCCACTAAAAATAACGTTTATATTCTTAAAAATATGTTGCATTAATAAATAAAAATGGGTAACTTCTTTATATATATATATATATATTCAATATGAATATGAAAAAAAGTTACATAAAAATAAATAGAAAAAGCTTGTCTATATTATTTAATGAAACATGTATTAATACATATGTGTGTATATGTGTGTATATTTGTTTGTGTGTGTGTGTGTGTGTGTGTGTGTGTGTGTGTGTGTGTATTGTCTTTCAGATTTACCCTGACAAATAATATTTTTAATCATTAATAATGATAAATAAAATTGAATATTCTCGTCACTTGTCTCTGTTTTTAATTTAATTCTTTGCACTTAAACTATATATATATATATATATATATATATATATATATAATGGATATTTCAAAATTTCAAAATAGGACGCGATTCATAAGGCATCATTGATATTGATGTTAATACGGAGAAAATAATTAGTTTTAATTGTACTTAAATTTTAATGTGCTTCTTTTTTAAAAATATATGCAACATTAAAATAAGAAAATTCATCAAAGAACCATTTACCAAGGCCGATGTAAATACCTCCATAAATGTATCAAAACGCTTCATGATTCTTGACAGAATTTACGTGATACAGACACAAAAATGTATAAAACTATTCATTTGTACTCATATTTGTACTATTAGTAATATTAGTATTATACTAGCTACTTGTATTTTTGCTAGTTGCACGCATACGCAAACTATATAAAAAAAGTTTTAAAATGCATAAAAAATATTAAAAAGAATCTTTTCATTCAAATGTCCCCAAGATGAGATAAATATATTGGAAAACTTCATATGCATATAGATGAATTCAGATAGGCGCATATATAGATAGATAGATAGATAGATAGATAGATAGATAGATAGATAGATAGATAGACCTATATATATATATATATATATAGAGAGAGAGAGAGAGAGAGAAAGACAGATAGACAGACAAACAGACAGACAGACAGACAGAGAAAATAGTGTGAACGAAACTGTTGAACGCTGATGGGCGAATGAGTATCATCTATAATGAAAAAAAATTTCTTTTCTTGAATCTTATCAATGATTTAGCATTTGCCATTGTTTGAAACAGGTGACCGAGCCAAATATTTAATTAAATAAATGTTCAACTGGGTCATTATCTATCTATCTATCTATCTATCTATCTATCTATCTATCCACACACACACACACACACACACACACACACACACACACACACACACACACACACACACACACACATAGAAAAAGGGTGTGGCAGATAAATTGTCCCCATTTTATATTTTCAAATTCGCACATGAGCGTTGTTTTTATCTATCTATCTATCTATCTATCTATCTATCTATCTATCTACAAAAAAAACACATATACACACACACACACACACATAAAGAGGATGTGGCAGTTAAATTGTCCCCGTTTTATTTTTTTGCAAATTCGCGTTGTTTTTTTTTTTATTTTGACGACTCTACAGTATAGTAGGGTCAGTTGGGCACCGTCTGGGAGAAAAAGTGCGCCATGACGGAATTCAGTCAGCCAGAAATTCTGAAATGGCATGATGTACTGCATGACATTCATGACGCAAACTCTAATACGAACATTTCAAAGTGTTTGGATGTCAATCAGTGGATAGTGTAGTTGATCGAGAGACCAACAAAACTCCTTGTAACAGCAAAGATGAACTGAAGACAAGTATTATCGCATCATTCACTACCTTTAACAAGAAGACCACCCAGAAATGATGCAAGAGATCCCTAAGTCCTCTGGAGGCTGGGATTGAAGCCAATGGTGATTTTATTGAATAAATTTACTCTTTAGTATTTCAAGATATTTTTTGAGAAATTTTTATCAATGCATATTAAAATGGGATGTCAGTGTTATTTCCAATTTTACGTATTTTAGACAATTTATTCGTCGCACCTGTATATATATATATATATATATATATATATATATAAAAACAATATCGGAAGTTCATTAATAATAGCAAATTCAGTCTGGATATTAAATATAGTCATCAGGAGACATCACTATATAATTTCATTTATTAATATATATATATATATATATATATATATATATATTAAATATAAAACGATAATCCAAAAGGAAAAGTAGGAAGGTAAATCCCAAAGAACCGATCCTAGTTAACATTAATTGCATTAATATTAAATATAATTTTTCTGTGAAGTATATATTTTTTTAATTTCCGCAGGTAATATATCTTGCTTTATTCTAAAATAAAAAGTTAACGATGATACGTGAAATTTCTCTTAGGGATTTCATGTAGAAATGGGCATACAACTATATATAGTGGATTTATGACGACGAAATAGTACAAAATATATTACAAAATATATACATACATATATATACATATAAATTACAATCCTCTTACTTTGAACTGTATATATATATATATATATATATATTAATGCATATGTGTCTTTGTCGCTTTCTCTCTCTCCCGACAAATATATATATATATATATATATATATATATATATATATATATATATATATGTATATATATATATATATTTTCTACATCAGTCGCCCGTCTCTCTGTATGCAATGTACATAGTTCATTGGAAGTTAAAGGAAAATAGCAGGAGTTCAGATCTAATTCTTTTAAACATTCATCATGTAGCGATGGCTCCTATGCTCAGAATATATCTACAAACGCTCTATCACCCTATCACCGATATTGCGGATTTATCTCCAAGATATATAATTTTTGAACAACATATATATATATATATATATATATATATATATATATATATATATATATATATTGTTGTGTATTTTTCAGCAATCACACTTTTTTTAGAATTTCCATTAAAGAAGATAGAATAGGTACTGCGATGATATTATCTAATCTTTACAGAACACGTTTCATGGATCTACTGAAGGCAAATGTAAAGATTTTTGGTAACAAGAATTTATCCATAAAAATCACAATCTCATTAGGATTTGAAAATTCGAAAATTTAAGATGTCTCATAAATATTCATCAGGCTAAACTGTGAAGTTCAAAGTAAACTATGAAAATGTTAAGTGATGTAATTTAATGTCCAATTAACGAAAAATCTTGTTATTTTTTATGTAATGTTATTATTTATTATTTACTTTTAGTTTCAAGAATAAATTTATGTATTTATATCAAGTTTTGAATTAACTCTTTCATTTTGAATGTTTGGTATTTTTATCGTTATCTATGTAAGCTTCGAAAGAGAGTATATTTTTTAGCAAAGAAGATATTTGAAAAGAAATCATGGGCGCTGGTTAACAGTTTGGCAAATTTCGATAGCGGCACTCGAAAGAAAATTATTTTTTCTTTTAATATTCGTGACTTTTTTTAGTTAAAATTTGAAGTTGAGCTAATTTCTTCGATTGAGTAATGCCTTTGGTAAATTGTTAAGTATGAGATCTTTTTGTGTTCACAGCTAGCATTATTTTAAATACGTGCATGTTTCCTCAATATATCGTAAGTGATACTTGTGACAGTTTATTTAATAGATCAGTCAGTTGAGTGCCATACGTGATACACGTTTGGGCGATCATGTCTCGAAAGAGACATGAATGACTGGGCAGAAGATTATCCCGCTACTGCTTGCCATTGCTTTCTGCGGTAGATTAAGCCGCTACTGTTGCCATTGCTTTCTGCGGTAGACTAGTTGCTAGCCAAGGCTAGCGAACCCAGTCTCTCCTATTATTTAACCCATAACTAGAGGGAAGAGACGGATTAATACATTTCCCAAAGGTATTTGTACGTAAGTGAATGCCATGAATTCAACTGGAATTCGAACTCGGCTCCCCGATTTGCCGTTCCGAGTCGATATCTACTGCTCTACAACGCGCAATAGTAAATTATTATTATGCTTTTTTTTTGTTTTGTTTTATTCATATATATAAAACTTTTGTGGTTTCAGTTATGTTGATATTGTTAGCGGATGTGCGTTGTGGCGCAGTGGATATCGACTCGGAAAGAGAAATCGGCGAGCCGAGTTCGAATTCCAGTTGAATTCCTTGCATTCACTTACGCGCAAATACCCTTGGGAAAGGTATTAATCCGTCTCTTCCTTCCAGTTATGGGTTAAATAACAGGACAGATTGGGTTCTATAGCCTTGGTTGGCAACCAGTCTACCGCAGAAAGCAATGGCAACCTACTGCGGAATAATCTTCTGCCCAGTCAGTCGAAAGAGACATCTCTTTCTCGAAAGAGACATCTCTTTCGAGACATGATCGCCCAAGCGTGTATCACGTATGGCACTTAACTGACTGACTGATATTGTTAAGATTGGATAAATGTTTTGGATCGTTGATATTAAGAAGTTAGTAGGTGATAAGTTTGTAAGCTTATATGTTTTTTGTCGTTGTTGTTAAAGTTGTGGTCTTGGTTTTGTTAGCTTTTTACGTGTGCTTTTTTGTACGTTTTGTTGTATGATTTTCTCGCTAAAGATTTTCTTTTTATCATCATTACATAGTCTTTTTACAAGTATATTTTTATTTATATCTTAATTTTTACACCCAAACCCACACACACATATATAGAGAGAGATACAGACACAATTACAGATATAGATATTTTTACAGGCAAACACTACATATATGTCTGTGAGTGTGTGTGTAGTGTGCGTGAAGTGCGCGCTTAGTGCGCGCGTGTGTGTGTATTAATTCATGCGCGCATATAGATAAAAGAGTCCATTATAAAATGAGATCTCGAAGTTTAGTGAACAGCGAGTAGAAACGATCATATAGCGTGCGTAATGCGGTCCTATATCTAATTATATTGTTGTTCTTAAGCAAGAGATGTTAATGGGCGGAGAGACATGATGGGTCACGTTCCCACCCACAAGTTTGACGCTTTCTTTTTTCTCCCTTTTTTCTTTCTTTCTCTCTTTTTGAAGGCGGCTCATTTACTACAAACAGAAAACGCATATTTGTCAGGCATGGAGCTGTGAGTGCCGATCCGCTATGTCCATTACCGAATGGAGGGAAAATTATCACAAATATGATTTTCTTATTGACCTGCACTACATAGAGCACAGTCACACAGAGGCACATATCTAGACAAGAATGGACACTTCGGCGTGGCGTGGTTTATAGACTAAACTATCGCCCGGTTCACACTTCACCCACGTCTATTGAACAGGTGTAGAGGCTCATCCCTTGTTCCCTGTTTAGGATGTGGTTCCTGGCTTTCTCTTTTCCAATATTTTCATTCTTATGTAGCCCTCTGCGCTTCAGTGGTATTACAGCCTCGCTTGGGGTGATATGATTAAAAAAAATTGCCTCTCTAGATCAATTACGAATGATTAGTGAATTCTATCCTCACTGAGTGCTCTATACTTGCAGCTTTTTACCACATCTAAGCAAATCTTAGTAGATTGATATATAGTTATCTGTCTACATGTGTGGCTAGATATTATTTGTGTTTATGTATCTGTTTATATGTGTATGCATATTTCGCATTTCAGTTTGTGTGTTTTTTTATCTTTACTAAAAATTAATCCAGTGCAAAGCTCAAAACCCCCTTAAGTAGACCCCGCAATTGCGGGGGTCCGCAAGATCCCTAGAGGCTGCAAGTCTCCTTGGCTCCGCAGATCTGTTGTAATGAAATAAAATTAACAAAATAATTATTAGGACTGACTACATTTTAAAATGACTTGGTTACTTTTAGCAACATTCCGTTACTACCGATATTGTTTTAAATTAATTTGTTTTTTTTTTCTTTTCTTTATACCAACACTTTCTAACACGCCCTCTCCACATTTTAAATAAACGCATGATTTTAAATAAACGAATAATTTTTGAGAGTATAGCAAACTTTCTGTAGCACTTGTAGCAAAATGATTTTGAAATTTGGGTTTAATTTTTTTTTTAATTCCTTGGAAATACTTGTAGAAGATTGAGAGCTAAAACGCACTGAAATGGCTATAAAAATACCCAGGCAATCGCCAAAAAGAAGCTAAAACTTGTGAAAACGTTCGTAATGTGTACCTTTAATACGCCAATTCAGCGATTTCTTCCGTTTTTTCGTGATCACGCAATATCTGCGAAAGTATTTAAACTACCATTTATTGTGGGTTCAATATGTTCGGCGGGGGTGTGCAAGTTGCATTCTGCGGATAGAGAGGCCGCAAGGCGCGATTTTGCTAAGCACGGCACTGACCTCAAGGATTAGGGTTATGAAATGATGTGTTAGAACTTCTCCTTGGATTAAAAAATATCATGCCAGCTCGATTCTGAAAACGGAAGGAACCACTAGGAAAAAGTGGGTTAAAGGTGCTCAGAGTTAAGCTGATATATCCCACCTGCTATTAAGTAACTTTTTATGCATAAGCCTACAAGTAAAACTGCACATACCTGTGTAAAATTATATAAAAAGCGGAAAGATCAGGAAATTAATTTAAAGTTTATGCTAAAAATTGCTACATTTGTACATTACATATATGCATATACGTATCTATCTATTTAGATATATATGTACACTACCGACCATAATTATTAGGCAACACCGGTGTTTAAAAAATTATGTATTTCAGACTATTTTTTAATATTTATTACCAAGTGAATAATGTTAAATGAAAATACAATGGTTATTTTGTTAATACTGCAGAATAACATATGCATCAAATGAATTTATAAATATTTAATAATTACCTATATTGCAGTTTCATCAATGAAAGGACGAAGAAAATTTAGGGTGATTCGGACGAGTTCATCTTTGCTTCCTTGCCTGGTATAATTTTTCAAATTAATAATAACAAAAGAACCAGTCGGTTTTTATTTGGCAACAAATACTAAAAATAATATGAAATAGATCATTTCTTTTAAAAAAAAAACTGTGGTGGCCAAATAATTATGGCAGGTAGTGTATGTTTAGTGACAGTTAACCCTACTATCAACAGGTGACATAGTAACAGTAACATTCACAGAGTAACCTATCCTTCTCTCTCTCTCTCTCTCTCTCTCTCTCTCTCTCTCTCCCACACACACACACACACAGACACGCAAATATATATATATAACCAAATATAGGGTAGTTATGAATGGAATCAAATTCCGTATCTAAAAACACTATTCTTTTCATCGGGCAATCAACACCATCACTTGATAAGACACAAGAAGTGTCGAAACATAATAGCGACTGTTGTAGTGATATTATAACATATTGATGTTATAATTCTGAAATAAATATTAATTATACATAAGACACACACACACGCGCGCATATATATATATATATGTGTGTGTGTGTCTGTGTGTGTGTGGATAGATATACTATATATATATATATATATATATATATACACACACACACACAGTATATCTATCCATATATACACACAAACACACATACACACATACACACACATATATATATATATATAGAGAGAGAGAATGATACTGAGCGTATATATATATATATATATATATATTGCATTAGGAAAAAATCACTCTTTATATATATCTCATTAAAGACAACAGAGGTACTGTGATTAAGCGTTTTATTTAATTTTTCTGGGGTTCCTGTGGGTGTATTTTTTTTTCTGGGCAGGAATTGTGTCATAAAACTGTTCGAATGTTCTCTATATCCGAGCACTATCATATTAGCAATAAAAAAAGGATATTTTTATTTTCTAAAGTGAATGTGTAGATTTTTATTTATTTATATATGTATTTTTTTATTTTCTAAATACGGTCAGCACATTTTTACCATATTTATAATTAATGCTATTAATTATTGGCTTTTTATTTTTATTATCAATGATTCCATTATTTTCAACATTGTTTTTTTAAATATGGATGAAGCTACTATAGTGGTATTTTCTACGAGTATGTTGCGGTTGGGATTTGGTAGGATTCTGTGTCTGGTTATCTGAGGCGTAATAGAGCTTTGGTCAGATAGATGTAAAGTACGTGAGTGGTTTTGATAGGAATGTAGTGTTATGTCTGTCCAATATAAGTACTCACATTGGTTTGATCTGAAACACATTTCCTAAAGAAATATGTTAACTAATATATAATATTGTTTCTCTGTAAATACTAGAGTAATACCCTACTAAAGGTTCAAATATTAGATTTAATGCAATCGGATATACAAAAAATCCGGACAATTTGTAGGTACTTTATATCCAGAAAAATAGTTATATAAACATTAGAATAAATAGACAATAAGCTTAATTCTCACTCGTTTTTAATCAAAAGCATATATATATATATATATATATATATATATACACACATATATATATATATATATATATATATATATATATATATATACAAGTATGGGTGGAATAATATTCCCCATCCAAAGAAACACTATTTTTAAAAAAGTGCTCAATACAAAGTAGAGCTAATAATAATAATAATAATTATTAATAATAAATTATAACATTGATATGTTATAATATCACTACAAAAGTAGCTATTTTGTTTCGACACTTTTTGTGTCTTTTCAAGTGATGTTGTTATTTCAAATGAATGGCTTTAAAAGGTTAAGAACAAGCAAGACCTCTTTCATCAGGGAGGTAAAGATGAAAGAGGTCTTGCTTGTTCTTAACCTTTTAAAGCCATTCATTTGAAATAACAACATCACTTGAAAAGACACAAAAAGTGTCGAAACAAAATAGCTACTTTTGTAGTGATATTATAACATATCAATGTTATAACTTATTAATAAATATATATATATATATATATATATATATATATATATATATATATATATATGTACATATATATATTTTTTTTTAATCATATCACCCCGAGCAAGGCGGTAACGCCACTGATGTGCAGGGGACTACGTAAAAGTGAAAAGATTGGTAAAGAGAAAACCGGAAACCCCATCCTAAAAACAGGGAACAAGGGATGAGCCTCTTCACCTGTTCAATAGACGTGGGTGGTGTGTGAACATGTGTATATTTTTAGTGTGTATATATATATATATATATATATATATATATATATATATATATATATATATCCCGCAGACTTGGTAGGTAGTGCGACCATAGCAGAAATTGAATTATAATGAAAAATGACAACATAATAATAATACCTGCATACATACATACATACATACATACATACATACATACTCCGAGCTTCAGTGTCAACCATATGTGTATGCATGCGTATAAGTGCTTATATATATGTGTAAGTGTGCATGTATGTATATGTCTATGTTTGTAGTGTGTATATATATATATATATATACCAAGTCTGCGAGAAGACTTAAGGCAGGTCGTTGTGTGTTGTTATGGCTCGATTTCATGTTTTTTCATATCTCCCCTATCATCCCTAGCGTTACATAGAGAAAGTTATCCTTAGTGTGTAGGCTGTACTTAACAAGACAATTTTTGTATATCTCTTAAGCTGGGGTTTCCAGGGATTCTTTCAATGTGTTGTTTTGTTCCTTTTTTTATCAGTCCAAGTACATCTACTATCACTGGCACGAATCTTGTTTTCAATTTCCACATTTTTTCTTTTTCAATTTCCAGGTCTTTTGCTATGTTACAATCCGCTGGACAAGCCATATCAATTAATAGACATGTTTTTTTCTTTCTGGTTCTTAACAATAATGTCCGGTCTATATGCTTCAATTTTTCTGCCTGTGTAGATGGTGTAAACCCATAGAATGGTGACATCTATTTCTGTAACCGGTGCTGGGTGATGTTCATACCAGTGTTTGTTTACAGATTTTCCATAGTGTTTGCACATTGTCCAATGTAAATATTGCCCCATTCTATGGTGACGATTTTCATATTCATTTGGGGCAAGTACAGAACAACCTGAGATTAGATGGTCTATTGTTTCTTGGTGTTTATCACAGAACGTGCATTTTGGATCCACATTGTTATGCATAATATTTACCTGAAAGTTTTTAGTGAAAAGATTTTGGTCTTGCGCTGTAAGAATAAAGCCTTCAGTTTGAGACTTTAATCTAGATGCACGTAACCATCGATGAGTATTAACTTTATCAACATTGGATTTATTGGCACGTTCTGGATATTGGCCATGCAGATGTTTGTCTTGCCAGCCTTGTTTCATCTGTTCAAGAGCTTTATCTTTGGCTTTGATTTTCATATTTTTTGCCGCAGTAGTTGGTTCTTGGCTTCTGTTTTGCTTTTTTACAGAATCTACTACATGTAAATCTTGTTCGTATTTACTGCTTTCTTTTATTATTGAATATTTTTCTTTTATTATTATTATTATTATTATTATTATTATTATTATTATTATTAATTGATCTTCAATGTAAACCGTCATTTTCAGCTGGTTGAAAACATATTCATGAAATAAATGATCACCAATGGATTTATAATACATCCAATTCATTTTCATAATTATATCCTATTAACATTTAATATTGAATTCTCATAGGATTACGATCCTCCGTGGAACCAATCTTACAAATTACCAAGGATACTGCTTATATATATATATATATATATATATATATATATATATATATATATATATAAAATCAAGAAAAAAGTTTGGATATTTTACAAATTCTTGAGTAATAGATATTTCGCAGTCAAGCCGCCACCAGGAATAGCGAGACGTGGAAAGCCATGATCGCCTACGTTCTGAAAGGACAGGCACAAAGAAGAAGAAGAAGAAGAAGAAGTTTTTATTATTACCCCAAAATATAAAAGTTAATCAAACTGGGGGCCAAATAACAGAATTCGCTCTTAATCATCAATTTTATTTTCCCTGTGGTTGCCGGCTTCAACATTCTTTTTTTCTTTTTTTTCTTTTTTTATTGTCTATGCGCCGCTTCTCTTCGGGACATGGCTCTCCAAACCGTCTTATTTCTTTAGCAGCTTTTCTATTTTTTTTTTTTTTTTTTAATCATTTCACCCCGAGCAAGGCAGAAACGCCACTGATGTACAGGGGGTTACATAAATGTAGAAAGATTAATTAGAAAAGAGTGAGGAGTACAAGCTAGTTAGAAAGGAACAATAGAAAGCTGAGAAAGCAGGTGCAATGACAGATACATGGGCGGAGAGAAAGTGAAGATTATACAGGGGAGGGGAGAGAGCTAGAGTCCAGTGGTTAGTAGGTGAGTATTAACTTTGCTTTTAAATTTCTGGAGGTCGTAGCCGTCAGAAAAGCAAGAATACGGGAGTGAGTTCCACAGGCGGGAAGTGCGAGAGAGGAAGCTGCAGGAGTTTTCGTTAACACTAACTCCCCCAGCCCGTTCTAACTCAAACTCGTCAGGTACGTGGCTCCCTGCCCTCCTTTATTCCACTTGCTCACAATATGACTTGTGGAAATTAAATTTCCCAATCCCTCTTTTCTCATACGTTATTACAAGGCAGTAAAATAACACTTATGGTGACTTGTTGTCTCGGGACCGATATTGGAAATGGCCTGTTCCTGCTGGTCTATTCATGCATATAATAATAATAATAATAATAATAATAATAATAATAATAATAATAATAATGTTTTTCCGTACTTCTTTTGCAGTTGCTGCTATTACTTTGTTATTGTTATTGTTCCGCGTATATATATGGATGTGCGTTGTGGTGCAGTGGACATCAGCTCGGAATGAGAAGTCAGGAAGCCGAGTTCGAATTCCAGTTGAATTTTTTGCGTTCAGTTACGTGCAAATACCCTTGGTAAAGGTATTAATTTGTCGCTTCCCTCCAGTTATGGGTTAAATAAAAGGCTTGGTTGGATTCTTTAGCCTTGGCTGGTAACCAGTCTACTATAGAAAGTAATGGCAACCTATGCGGGATAATCTCCTGCCTAGTCAGTCATGTCTCTTTCGAGACATTATCGCCCAAGCGTGTATCACGTATGGCACTTTACGGACTGATACACGTTTTATCATAGTTGTTAAATCAACATATGTGTAAGTATCAGTAATTTTTTACTTTTATAGTTGTTCATAATGGTGTTAATATCGATATGTCTTTCGTGAATTAATTGTAATTATCTCACGATTGTAATACGATTTTAAAAATAGACGTGATAATAAATAAAATATTTTGTGAAGGGATATTAACATAATAACAATGATCAATGTTTGGTTTCCTTCTTGCGATTTCTTTTGGTGGTTCACTTATTAAGTAGATATATACCAGAATCCTCCCAACGAAGACCGACTGTACCACAAGGCCGATTAATTAATATGGTCAATACAAGCCCGTAAGCTCGTTCGAAGATTTCCCATAGAACTTTCATAAGACAGGGTCCGTTTCTTTTCTGTATTTTTTTTCTTTTTACTATGAATTTTACTGTTATAAGAATTTTATATAGTTTCTGGTTTTAAACGGGCTCCTTCAGGATTTCTTTTCTTGCCATCATTATTATTATTAAAAATTGTTTTATTATTACAAGCATTATTCTCATTATCACCATCATAATAAACATAATTATCGGTAATACGATAACAAGGAAACGAGGAGAGAAAGAAAAAATAATCATTTAAAAATGTAGAAGAAAAATGTAATGCCTTTTCAAATTGACAAAGACACACGCAAATGAACAAAAAAAAAAAACAACTTTTTTCCGAATTGCAGCTGTAGCAGCAGCTTCAAGGTTGGCTACATCGCCTTCAATTGACAGATAGCCTGCAGCTGAGAAATGGTTATTAATATGAAATTACTTCGAGGGTAAAATGTGGAGCCATCACACTGACGATGTGTGTTTTGTTAGTATAGCTATCCATATATGATATCGAATAAGACACGTCTAAACATAAAAAAATAGGTAAATAACGCACGCACGCAGGCACACACACACACACACACACACACACACACACACACACACACACACACACACACACACAAACACTTATATATATATATATATATATATATATATATATATATATATATATATTATACCGGCCATAATTATAAGCCACCCCAGTTTTTTAAAAGAAATTATGTATTTCGTACTATTTTTAGTATTTACTGCCACATGAAAATAGAATGTTTCTTTTGTTATTATTAATTTGCAAAATTTTACAAGGCAAGGAAGCAAAGATGAATTCGTCCGAATCACCCAAAATTTTCTTCATTCTTTTATTGATGAAACTGCAATATATGTAATAATTATATATATATATATATAAATTCATTTGATGCACATGTTATTGTGCAGTATTAACAAAAGAACCATTCTGTTTACAGTTACAGTTATTCACTTGGCAATAAATACTAAAGACTGTATGAAATACATAATTTTTTTAAAACAGAAGACCGGACTAATAATTAAAATTTTATGCCATGGCATGAGGCTACTCTGATTTTTTTCGCGACTCCGATTTTCAATTTCATAGTTCAAACGAATTCATTTATGATTGAGAAATATTGACACACCCACAAGCATATTCTTCAACTACTAGTCCCTAATTTTCTAAATAAACATGAATCCATGTTATATTTTCTAAATTAATCATTTTCACTATTTTTTTTAAAAACATCACCTGAAGAACACCAGTGTTGTTCTGAAACAATAGTGTGAAAATATTTGTGTAGTAATATAATGGTTTTATAAAACAGTGTAATAACAAAATTCTAATACATATATATGTGTGTGTGTGTGTGTGTGTGTGTGTGTGTGTGTGTGTGTGTGTGTGTGTAAAGGTATTACTGTTACTTTAGGTTTCCTATCCGCCAACATTTCGTTGGAAGAAGACTGTTGGCAATAATTATGAAAAAAAAGAACAATTCACGCAGTAATGAAAAAAGAGGTAGGTAGAAAAAAATATGGAAAACGATTAAAATATATTTATTAATAAAATAAATCACGGGATAAAAATAATAAATAGTTCAAAGTAATTATAAAATGGAAAATGGAAAAAAAAATCATATCTTATTTTTCGGATACTGTGTGAATTGTCTGTTTTTTTTTTTTTTCGTCATAATTATCGCCAACATTTTTCAAATCACGGAGCGCTAGCCTAAAGAAGCCCCAAAAACACAAAGAAAGAAAAAATGACATTGCGTGTTCTTTTTTTTTTTTTACTTTTTTTTTAACAGCATTTATATTTTGAAGCATTAAATCCTTATTCATATATATATATATATATATATATATATATATATATATATATATATATATATATATATATTTGTTGACAAATATATACCTATGTGGGCTCGATATTATTCAATTATTAATTCTATTTTCTCGATTTCGTTTTGTGTATATATTAATAAAACAATGTCGACATAAATAGTTTTTTTAATAGACTGGTATGTAAATATATCGTTCCTAAAATTCCCACTTGCACTGCCCAGACAGATACATAGATTATGATTTTTCATCATATCACAAAAAATATACCTAGCATCATAAAAATTACACTGAATAATATCGAACCCACAATCGAATTCACACACAACGAAAAACGAAAGAACTTGATTGTAGGGTAGGTAGGGGGTACAAACGATAAAAAAATGCAAAGTAATATATATATATATATATATAACTTCTTTGCAGTTATATATATATGATATATCTGTGTGTGTGTGCGTGCGTGTGTGTGTGTGTGTATACATATAAGTATATATAGATTTTCCAAACATATACTGTTAAATACAAGAGACAATGGATGTCTGTTATGTTTAATCATGAGCAGTTCTGATCAGAGTACAATCAAACAACATTTCTTAGAAAAACATAGCCATGTAGGTAATATCAGACAGATTTTAGTCAACAGTGCAATTATCCTCACTCATACACACAGTGAAAGGAATCTTCAAATATTGGAGGCCATCTACATTAAATCCAAACAACCCACACTTAATATAATCACGTTTAAATCTGGTCATAACACATTACATTGCATTTAAATATATCATTATGTTAACATTTCGAGCTCTCACGCAGTGTGACGTCATAGAACCGCATTACAAATTTACGAACTGCGTTTGCTAGTTGTTAACTGTTATCGTTGCTTAGCAAAGTTTTATATCAACACAAGATCCTTTTTGATGATGGATGTTTTTATGTTAACGTCCTTGCAACCTCTCTGTGGATGGGTCATGTGAGCCGAAAGCTTATAACCAACTTAATAAAATATTATCCAAATGTTGGAGAGTTTTTGTCTTTATATTCACCTGAAATTAAAGCCAAAATACGATGTTTAGAACGGCTCATGATTAAATATAATATACATTTATTGTCTATTATATTTAACAGTATATGTTTAGAAAATTATCTGCCTAGATACTCTAAATTTAAGTATATATAGATATAAACAGTTGTGCACAACAATATACAATCTATGGTGATTGCTTCCTAAATCTATCCTGTCGATATTTACAATCGACAAATAACCAATATTGAGTATTTAAATATATCAAATTTTAAATATGACATATCTGCATATGCACACGTACACACGCACACAAACACACACACACAAACACGCACACACACACACACACTCAGACTCACAAGCAAATATATATATATATATATATATATATATATATATATATATAGTGTGTGTGTGTGTGTGTGTGTGTGTGTGTGTGTGTGTGTGTGTGTGTTTAACAGGACTCAAACTTTCATGTCATACAATTTTTCACACTAATTTTGGACAATTTACTTTCTGTGGCACAGATGTCAAACTTTGTACTCATACTATTTAGGAATATGTATATTCATGTGACTAAACAAGCCGTTGCTAAAAATTACACCCATGTCTTAAAGAAATTAAGATTTGACTTAGAAGGTACCGCTCATATCTATGAAAAATGTAAATGACCTTTGATTTTCATAATTTTTTTTATCAAAAAATGATCAGTGGAAGATGTCATGAAGCCATTTCTGACTTTAGGTCTCTGGTTGAGACTCCAAAAGAAATGTGTATGGCAACAAAAATATAAGAAAAAAATTATAATAAGAATGATCATAATAATATTAATAATAATAATTGATTGATTGATTGATTGATTGATTGATTGATTGATTGATTAAAAAAGTTTCCGATTGATTTTTGGTAGTCCATGCCTTAAAGAAATACAAATGACTCTACTCACAAGTACAACTCTCACATTACGAAGAGCTAACTCTGTGTAAAATCTGTGTAATCTTAGGTGTTTTCTTTTATTGTTTTTTAAAAAAAATAATCAACAGAAAATATCATGAAGTCATCTGGGACCCGAAAACAAATGTGTATACAACAGAATTTCAAGGAAATAATAAAAATAATAATAATAATAATAACATTAATAATACCCCCAGTTTACGAGATATACAAAAATAGTAATAATAAGAGATGCACAAAAGATATACATAATAATAATAATAATAATAATAATAATAATAATAACACCCAACTTAAGAGATATACGAAAAATTGTCTTGTTAAGTACGGCCCACTCACTAAGGAGAACTTTGTCTATGTAACGCTAAGGATGTTAGGGGAGATAGAAAAAAACATGTAATGGATCCATAAAAACACACCACGGCCCTCCTTAGGTCTTCCTGCAGATTTGGTAGGTAGTGCAACCATAGCAGAAATCGAAATGGCAACATAATAATAATATCTTTCTTATAGATAACGCCGTGCCAGCAGACAAAAATTATATCTGGGAAGCAATAGGATAAAATTATTAATAATAAGCATTTTGGAATTGAACTGAAACAAAATTAAAACAAAAAAATTACTGTTATATTTATAATGATATGAGCCCTACGAACGATCGAAATAGGTAGACAAAAGCATTAACAATATCCTTGGTAGTTGCGTTATAAAAAAGAAAAGAATTGCAATGTGTGGAATTGCTCATCTACTAAGAGTGAATTATCAATGCAAAGAAAGTGTTACTTAACATCAGAATTTTTGCGATCAGAATTCATTTTTTTACTGCCTTTTCTTATTCAAGATCTCAGAATTCAAAGCATCAATTTATTTTTATTGATTAATTTAGTTTTTTATTTTTATATTTATTTTTACTTTATTTTCTTTCCAGTTAATTAAAGCCAGAAATTACTTTTAAATTGTAAGAATTTTTTTGATATAATACTAATGAAAGACCTACTAATTAATCCAAAACATTCATGGAGAAAAAGAGGTAGATTCAGAGGAAGAGGGGGAGAGCCATGAAATTCCATGTCCTGAAGGGAAGCAGCACATAAAATAATGATAAAATCGGCAACCACCTGAAAAAAAAAACAAAAAACAGATGAAGACTGAGAATAGTTACACTTATTTAGCCACTATTTTTGAGTACCAAATAAAAATAATATTTTTTTGTTAACCTATAATGAGGATGTGCGTTGTAGTGCATTGGATATCGGCTCGGAACGAGAAATCGGAGAGCCGAGTTCGAATTCCAGTTAAATTCATTGCATTCACTTACGCACAAATACCCTTGGGAAAGGTATTAATCCGTCTTTTCCTCCTAGTTATGGGTTAAATAACAGTTCAGATTGGGTTCTATATCCTTGGTTCTAACGCGGAAAGCAATGGCAACCTACTTCGGGATAATCTTCTGTCCAGTCAGTCATGTCTCTTTCGAGACATGATCGCACAAGCATGTATCGCGTATGGCACTTAACTGACTGAACCTATAATACTTTCGGAGTACCACATAATGATAATAATCTTAGAGTGCCCAATAATAATACGTTTGGGTAACTTATAATAATTTTTGAATACCTAATAAAAATCATAACACTTTTGAGTACCTAATAACAATATTTTGTGCATCTAATAATAATAATTTTGAAAAATTAATAGTTATAATTTTTTAATGCATTATAGAAATAAATTTTAATTCCCTAAAAGAATATTTTTGAGTGCCTAATAATAATAACTTTGAGTACCTAATAATAATAAAAATAATTTTGAGTGCCTAATAATAAAAATAATTTTAAGGCACCTAATAATGACAATAATAATAGTAATTGTTGTGGGATCTCCCCTTTGTATATGATAATGGACTCGACTGAGTATACATATACTCCTGCCATAGAGAGAACAGCAGTCGCTGCCATAAAGTTGAGAGTAGAGAGTATTCGTAGAGATCCGTTACAGTTATCGGAGAGTCCCGGAACTGATACGTAAGTTACCGAGAGATACCGAAGTTAAACAGAGACTACCGCATCAGAAGTCAGACTAGCTCTGAGGTCCAGTCAGCTAAAATAATATACACGGATATACTATTTCGAACGACTTCACTTCAAGATTTGTATATATTTATTTCTTACTAATAGTATTCCTAGATTTACTAACCTGCGTTCAAGTTTGTATATTACGTTCAATATAATCTACTTTTCTATCTCAATATCTGTTTTTGTTGTTCATTATTTTGTGCGGTTCCTCACCCGGAATCCACAACAAATTGGCGACGAAGATTCGTACACAAGTTGCCACAACAATAACGATAATTTTTAAATTTTTTATTTATTTATTATGTTACTCAGAAAATGATATTAGACATATTTCTGTTGATATTAACGAGATCAAACAAAATGTAAGGTTTACACACACACACACACACCCACCCACACACACACACACATATATATATATATATATATAGTCATCTCCTACCTCACATCCTTCCTCTCATGTTCTTTTCTCCGTCCACTTCATTCTCAACACACGAGTATTCTCATCTTTCTCTTACCCATTTCCTGGCACAACCTAAAATCTGTTCCTTTTTTCTCATCACTTTACTCCTACTTCACCACTTGCACATCAGTGAGGTCACCTAGCTTGAAAAGAAATAATTAAAATTATATATATATATATATATATATATATATATATATATATATATATATATATATAAGGTGTATCAAAAATACATATTTATTTTATCATTATATTTCCTTCATTTTCTGACATTATGGTAGTAAAGACCTAGTCGTTAACACTACCAAAATCTTTTCTCGTCTTTCTTTAAGTCTTGTTCGTCATTGTATTAAATATTTCTTACTTGGCTAGTCATTTTAATCCTACAATATTCTAGCAATTTTTATTATCAATTCACGTTATTATAGACATACAACAGGTTTCCTCTCGCGGTTCTCGCCTGTAGAACTCCCTTCCGTAGACTTGCTTCCTAGATAGCTACAATCTCCAAGAGTTTAAGTGCAAAGTTAACTGCCATCTTTTTTCACCTTGATTCCCATTTATCTCTTATTCTTTCTCTGCCACCCACTGTATCTTATTCTTCCTTCTCTCTCAATTCTCACGTAAAGTCCTACGCACCAGTATTCCTATCTTACTCTTATTCTTTTTACAACACCCCCTTTATCTTGTTCCTCTTTCTTCTCACTCTTCTCTCATGTAGCCCGTGGGCAGAACTACATTGCTTGGCGTGAAATAATTATATAAAAATAGGTTTCTGATTTGTATGTCTTATTTGAAATAGACTGACTTTCATCTTGTAGAAAATGAACAACGCAATCAACATCTAAACTTATTTATAAATGGAACTTTGTCTCTGTGTGTGTCTGTGTGTGTCTGTGTGCATCCGTTACCTATAGACTCCAAAACGGCTGAACCGATTTTCTTGAAAATTTACACAGTTGTACCATAAGCATCTGCGAGTGTTTTAGCTAGATAAATCGATAATCGAAAAAATCGAATTTGAAAAAATCGAGCTATAGAAGGAGTGTTCCGATTTTAATCAAATTTGATACACTCATAGACAAAGACATAAGAAACGATATTCAGAAGTTTCAAGGTTGCAGTTCTTACAATAGTGCAGAATATCGATAATATATATATATAGATGCTTGTGTGTGTGTCTGTTTATCTGCCTGTATGTTTGTCTTTTTTCAGCACTTTTATTTTAGTTTTTGGTTCTGGTTTGACTCTAAGTAGATATAATTGTAGTTCTTAGTCTCAGCCATGATACCATTTACACAGAGGACTTATTTAGCCTTCAAAATTCAGTTTACGACGAAAAAACTTATTTGATATCGATACCAGGAAATCAAAATTTGACTTACATCCATTCATTTTTCTTTCAGTCTACGGTTTCGCTTTAACTGGAAACAACTATTGCTTTTTAGTCTTTCGTGCCAACGTCCAAAGAGTCTGTGCTCCAGGACTATGGATTAGTTTTAAAACTTTCATTACACCCGAGCAACGCCGGGCTATACTGCTAGTTTTTCATAAGAAGGTAGATTTTTATTTATTTACTCTATGATTTTCAGCCATAAATTCAAAATATATTACATTTGACTATTGTTACAAAGTCGTTTATTTTAAAATAAAAAATTTTTTTTTAATATTCAAATTGTGGTTGATTGTTTTTGTTTAGCGGTATATCAGCCTTTATGTGTTATTTCATACGGAAATATAAATATTGTCTAAGCAATATTATTTGTTTTTGGATAAGAAGTGTTTTAGTATAAAAGTCTTACTAATTAACCCATAGCTTGGGGGTAAATTCAAAACTTTTCCAAGGTTATTTGCACGTAGAAGAATATAACTAACCTAACTAGAATTGGAGTTCGACTCCCCTATTAACAATTCCGTGCCATTATCTATTACACCACCCACACATCCAAGCTTATGGCATGTGGTATTTCCAAGTGATTACTTATCTAGGTACTGACCAGGCTCAACGTTGCTTAACTTCAGTTATCATACGAAAACCGGTGTTTCAGCGTGATGTAGCTGTAGGCCTATATAAATTAAATTTCTATTTTCGGTATCTTCCTGGTGATTTTCCTCGTAAGAATTTTGGAGGTGAGCATTTTAGCTATTAAAAAAAAAACTGTGTGTAGCTTTCCGTCATTTTTTATAATTTACAAATTTACTAATTACCGAAGCATGTCGTGGTTGTAACAAACATTGAACGAATGGCACACAATTTACCGACAATTAATGCTCTCTGTTCTTTTCAAAAATGAAAATCCCTTCCATAAATCAAAACAGGATCGACGAATGGCCGTAAACAAATGTATTTCGAGTACATAAAAAAATGAGTATTAAAATAAAGACTAATTACAGCAATATGTTATTGTCTTTTTTAACGTGTGCAACGAATGCATGGATAATTAATATTTATAATATGAGGGCTTGAAAATACGGCAAAGGTGTAGATTCGATACACGTGAAATTTTAAAATTATGTGAGTATGTAAGTGAGTGTGTGTGTGTGTGTGTGTCAGCCTGTGCGTGTGTGTATATATGTGCGTGTGTATTATTAAAAAAGCTTGACAATGAACTTTTGCTAATGTTTTTATTATCTTTTTTTAATGATATTAGGACAGAAATTCGACAAAGACTCTTTGAAAAACGAATGTTATTCTCAGAAAATGATATCAGACGTATTTCTGTTGACATCAACGAAATCAAACAAAATGTAAGGTTTACACACACACACACACCCACCCACCCACACACACACACATATATATATATATATATATTTATATATATATATATATATATATATATGTAGTCATCTCCTACCTCACATCCTTCCTCTCATGTTCTTTTCTCCGTCCACTTCACTCTCAACACACGAGTATTCTCATCTTTCTCTTACCCACTTCCTGACACCACCTAAAATCTGTTCCTTTTTTCTCATCACTTTCCTCCTACGTTACCCCCTGTACACCAGTGGCGGTGAGGTCGCCTTGCTTAAAGTGAAATAACTAATATATATATATATATATATATATATATAAGGTGTATGAAAAATACATACATACATATATATATATATATATATATATATATATATATATATATAAGGTGTATCAAAAATACATATTTTTACATACTTTGGTGGCGGGTTCCGTCAAATCTTTCGGTTTTGTGTTTAATAAGTTTAAAATTTACGGTAGACGCTGTTAAATTTACAATCCAAGATACTATTAAAAAACTAATTTTTACCATATTTTATGGTACCACGTATCTTGTCTCAGCAATGCGAAGATAAACAGTAGCACATGAGTCGGCTGCCTTTGGTCTGGAAACGCAATCTGATACAGCTGTGGTGCAGCCTCACGTTCACTGGCCTTCGCATGGACGTATGGAAAACACATATCTGCCTGTTCACGCAATGAATATCCTGACATTGTTAAACAGAACATTTCTCAGTTAACTTATTACTACTCACGTTCGACGTTAAAACAAACTAGCCACAAATGTACACAAATGGAAAATGTAACCTAGTCTACATGACAACACCGCGCTGTCCACCGTAAAATTTCTTTAAACTCAAGAAACGTAGGATTTGTGATCATACGTTTACATGGAATTGTATCCTTTTTTCGCTGTGAGGAAACGCTTTCTCTATCTATCTATCTATCTATCTATCTATCTATCTATCTATCTATCTATCTATCTATCTATCTATCTATCGCTCGCTCGCTCGCTCGCTCGCGCACTTTCTCTTATATATAATATAATCTAATATATGTTATGGAGTTGTGGCGAAACTTGGTAGCAAATTTGTAGTGACCGGTTTGTGCCGGAAGTAAGACAAGGAATAAGAAGGTATGTTCAAAATATTGTATTAGCATAACAAGAAACATGGTATTCAAAGGAAGTGTTAATAATAAATAATAAAGAAATAAGTAAGTTCGAAGGTATTATTTCGCTGCTTATGCCTGACTAGTAGCTGTCGTCAACTGTTGCTGTTAACTGAATTCTGTTAACTGCTTTCGTTAACTTATTTCGTTTACTGCTCTTAAATGCCTTTGATAACTGCTCTCCGGAAGTCACTCAGGTCATCGCATACAACAAGAGGAAGAGCCCATTCTTCGTAGGAGGGCACCATATATATATATATATATATATATATATATATATATATATATATATTATAATCGTATCGCCCTAAGCAGAGCATTATACTGCCACTATTGTGCAGGGGGTTACATAGGAGAAAGTTATGAGAAGAAGTGACAGAATACAGGTGGTGTCAGGAAGTGGATAAAAGAAGGATAAGAATACTGAAGAAATGAGATGAAAGTATGAGAGAAAGGATGCAAGTTAGTGAAACAGGAGATGACTATTGACTTTACATTTAAATTCTTGGAAATTGTAGCTGTCGGGGAATCAAGTAAACGAATTGGAATTCTACAGGCGGTTAAGTGCGAAAAAATAATCTGATGTAGTAGAATTTGCGTTTACATCATATTGGTTTCGCAGTAAAAGGGTGGGACTTAGTTGCTAATCTTGTGGCTCGAATAAATTCGTATATAGAGGGCACCAGTGAGTTAAGTTCATTGCACGAGAAGCCGTGAAAGTACTTGTAGAAGAGACACAGGGAAGCCACATTGCGCCGGTGAGAAAGTGACTGTATCCGAGCGGCCAAGTCGGGAAATTATTGCACTGGTTAGCTTTACTATCTAAGTTGTGTCGTCAGCGTAGATACCTAGTTGAAATCTGATGTCATCAGGAAAGCCGTGGATGAAAATTAAAATCTGTGTGACCAAGGATAGAAACCTGGAAAAACTGTGATAGCACGAAAGGATCCTGACGATTGGCCGGTCATAATAACATTATATATATATATAGTGGACACGTGGCCGATAGGCTAGGACATTCTTTTTCCTTGTGAAGTAGAAGTGTTTGAAAACCATACCAATTTCATTTAAAAGAGTGAAATTGGGCAGACAGAACGTGATGGTTTGAGCGAGCAGGAATTCACACGTCATCATTTCTTCTAGCCTCATGCAGTCTGTTGATCACGACAGATGATATGTTCCGGATAGGAATATATACAGCATTTGAGATAGTTGAGTAGTTTAAGCAAATGTAACCGAGTAGGACAATCTAATACGTAGACGTAATGGACGATTCTCGTCGTAAGCAGTATCCTGAGATGTAGGTGTAGTCTATAGCCGTAGATCTCTAGTATTAGACCTGTATACCTCTAGCGGTAGACCTCTGGACGTAGACCGCTGGACGTAGACCAATAGACCCCTATGAGTCCTCACCTTTGTCTGTATTTATGGCTGACACCAGCCAATCACATTACTGTGAGGGGGAACCAATGTGTATGCATATTCATTACCTATTCATTACATCAACAGATAACGCGGTCTCTCCCATAAACAGAGATTTTATAACCTCCCTAGTAGACAGGGCACTCGGATAGGAGTGTCGAGCCATATATATATATATATGTGCAAGACAAAATTTATTAAGAGTTACAAAAGACAATAAATTACGGGGAAAATTAACCGCCAATTTCTTGATGGGACATGACACGTAGAAGAAGAACACTAGTAATGTCATGCGCAACGTCATGCAATTCAAATTCAGAACATTTTAGCAGTAATCGTTTTCGTAAACACGTCTGATTAAAAACAATAGATTTTTATGTCTTTCACATTTTTCAATCGGTTCCTTTTCCCAAGTGTGTATCCTGTAGTTGGAAAATTTATGTTGGTTCTAAACTTTCAACGAACAGAAGTCATCTTTCAGCTGGTGCAAAAACAAAAGAAACAGAAATCCAAAGGCAATTTAATCTTTATCCGTTTCTTTTCTTTTGGCATTGGACTCATGAAGTACGTTAGTATTGTTAGGGTGGCGTTGTCTAATGTTATTAGAATTCTTTTGATGCTTGTTAATGTTTTATAATCGCATTTTCTTCGGAGAAATTACATGTACCCTTGCTTAAAAAATATTTATTAAACACACACCCATACGAACAAACACATACACACATATTATGGAAATTATGTGTGCCATTCGGCAGATTTCGAATCTGCGACCCCTATTCACACAGGGGAAGCCACCAGGTGATCTGGCGCGTGTTAGACCTCTCGACCACGAATGACGATCAGTCTAAACGAAGTCAATCATATATGGATGGAGGTCGCATGTTCGAATCTTGCCGAATGACACACATTTTCGTAACAAAAATGTATCGTAAATACGTCATTGCTCACATGCTCGGTCCATGATATACTCAGCATCCTTCTCCAGAACCATATTTAAGCTGCTTCAAGTTTTTCCTTCATCTTCGAAGATATTGTCCAACATTCACTGCCATACTGAAGAACCGACATCACATAGCAATCCAGTACTCTCCAGTTTGTTTCTAGTGAAATTTTCCTGTGTCTTAATACTTTACTCAACTTCTGGAATGCTTCTTTTGCCATGCCAACGCAGTGTCGCACTTTCCGTCTTCTGTTTGAACATTTCCTAAATATTTAAATTTCTGTACCTGCTTGATTTTAGCGTCCCTCACCTGTAATTGGCATTTTGGCTGCGCTTTTAGCTGATGACCATGCATTCGGTTTCCTCGCATTTTATTTGTAGTCCTTTCTTGTCACTCTCTTCAGTTACCTTCCGTAGGAGGTCTTGTAATTTTCTTTCTGCGTCTGCTATCAGCACTGTATCATATTTTTTATCTGAAGGCACTAACGTACAAGAATGCTCTGTCAGTTTGAAATTGTAATATTCCAGAGAAATCTGATAGCATTATTATTATTACTAGCAGTATAGCCCGGCGCTGCTCGGGTGTAATGAAAGCTTTAAAACTAATCCATGGTCCTGGAGCTCAGACTCTTTGGACGTTGGCACGAAAGACTAAAAGGCAATAGTTGTTTACAATTAAAGCAAAACCGCAGACTGAAAGAAAAATGAATGGATTTAAGTCAAATTTTAATTTCCTGGTATCGATATCAAATAAGTTTTTCGTCGTAAACTGAATTTTGAAGGCTAAATAAGTCCTCTGAGTAAATGGTATCATGGCTGAGACTAAGAACTACAATTATACCTACTTAGAGCGAAACCTGAAGCAAAAACTAAATTATAAGGGCTGAAAAAATACAGACATACAGGCAGATAAACAGACACACAGAGAAACATCTTGCTTTATATATATATATTATCGATTTTCTGCATTCTTGTAAGAACTGCAACTGTGAAACATCTGAATATCGTTTCTTATGTCTTTGTCTATGAGTGTATCACATTTGATTAATATCAGACCACTCCTTCTATAACCCGAAATTTTTTATTATCGAGTTTCGATATTTATCGGGGGTACCTCGACACAAAATTTAAATAAGTTTAGATAATTAGAAGTAGTAGTAGTATTAGTAGCAATACCAGTAGCAGTAGTAGTAGTAGTAATCAATGAATTTGCATGTTCGCATTAACGGTTTGTTTGAGTGATAGTAAGATTTTACAAAAACCCAGCAAATTCCTCAGTAAGCTTTCATACTTGTCTCTGGATGGGTATCTTGACGTGGTGCGATGGTTAGCAAGCTTGTCTCACTAGAATCATTATAATTGAGTAGTGAGTTCGATCCTCACTGGGTGTCCCATACTTTCGGCCTTGTGCCACATCTAAGCAGCTCTTAGAAAATTTCTATACTCATCTCTGGATGAGCACTTCGACTTGGTGTAATGGTAAGTAAACTTGTCTCGCAAAGACCTATAACAAGTGATGAGTAAGTTCGATCCTCACTGGGTATCTCATACCTTCGGCCTTGTGCCACATCTAATCTACGCTTAAAAAATTACTATACTCAGCTCTAGACATTCTCAATCCATCTAATTGCATCTCTCGATTCCATTGTTTTGGTTACGATTCAAAATTCAGCTGCTTTAATGGCCACGACCCTTATCTTGATTGTCCATACTAGTTTTAGTTTCGGGAAAATTGCTGGTATACTTCCAATTCTGAACTTTCTTTCGTCTTTAATCTGGGTTCCGCCGGCGGCTCCTGGTTTATGACTCTCTGTCGGTGGAGTGGTCGGTCCGATTTTCACAGTTCCAGAGCAATTTATTCTCGTCTTGCTCTACGATAGTTTCTGTTGTGTCGTGATATCCTTTGTTTGTCAACGAAGCCAAGCATCTGTATATGTCAGAGCTTCCCACATTATTATTAGCATTGAGTGAAACAGCAGCAGGACAACAAATTGTCACTGGGGTATAGATATGCGAAGCAATATATAACCATCGCTATAATCAATCGGTTAAGGCAATGCAAGACACATGTAATGTTTGCAGTATAGTGAGGCGTTTTGATAAAAGCGGGTCGTGGTGTGTTGTTATGGCTACATTTAATTTTTTTCCATCTTCCATAACATGACTAGTGTTACATTGACAATGTTCTCCTTAGTGTGAGCTGTACTTAACAAGATAATCTATATCTATAAAAGTGACGAGGGTGGACGTTGTGTAGTATTTGTTTGTTTGATAAATTAAAGTCTGCATTTTTCGGTCTAGCTCGACAGGAGTTGCGCTCAGATGTAGATCAAAATTTTAGAACGCTAACGACACCTTGAAATTTTACAGGAAGTCAAAATTAACGGTAGAAAAATATATATTATCACCCCACAAAGTCACGGATCAGTTTATGTATTGATTATAATATAAAATCGATCTACCCATTTTATATTAATATATCTATATATATTGCCCCTCCACATCCCACCCTAACCCAATAGAGACATTCTACATTGTAAATTCATCATTTTTTATTCTTATTATTCCTTAAACTACCCGAGTGAAACCGGGCTAAACTGCTAGTTATTTTGTATATTTTCAGCCGAGATTGAAAAAGACCTCCAATCCATATTGGACTGGGGTAAGAAATGGCTAGTAAATTTTAATGCTTCTAAAACGAAGCTACTCTCAATTAACCATCATCGACAGTCGCACCTACCTCCCATTAGCATGGACTAGGGTTGCCTCCCAGAGAGTAAAACACTACGCCTCCTTGTGTTATATATCGACAATCAACAAACACGGGTATATATAAAAATATAAGTTGTATTTTTATTAATGAACGATGGACCGTGTAGCCTAGGGAACAGAGAGTGAGAGCGCGCTTCTAAGGGTTGACGGGTTGCGTACCCCACAATAGCAGCATGCTATTGGGGGCAGCTGTGAACTGCCTTCCTTCGTGTTCTGTGGTTCTGCTGCTACTTCTGCTCTCACTTCTTCTGACTGGCCAATCCGTGTTTTCGCGGTCTTTATATATCTTCCAAAACCGGGACTTGTTTCTTCTGGCTTTGCCTTGATCACGCGACGCCCACGCGACGCCTACGTAATTCTCAGAGTCACCTGTCTGTTTGCCTCTGAGTTATTTCCGCATCTGCCGGAAATAGGGTCAAAGTGACATCCGTTACTTTTCACCGACCGGAAACAACACGGCTTGTATCAGCCTTTCTTGGGTGGGCCAGACCGTTATATTACACTTGGTCTCACACTTTCAGCGGACCTCAAATGGAATGACTATATCGAATCCATTGCTAAATCCGCTACTATGAAAGTCGGTTCTCTGTGTAGGGCCCGGAAGTTTTTTCCGTCTAAATCTATCCTGCACATTTACAAATCTACCATCCGCCCGTGCATTGAATACTGCTGCCATATCTGGTCAGGTGCCCCTGCTGTTCTCCTCGGGCTTCTCGATAAGGTTCAGAGGAGGGTCTGTAATGTGATAGATACCGACTTGGCAGACCGGCGAGACGTGGCTTCCCTGTGTCTCTTCTATAAATACTTTCACGGCTTCTGCTCCGATGAACTTAGATCACTGGTGCCCCCTAAATACGAATTTGCACGAGATACTAGATTAGGAACTAGATCCCACCCTTTTACAGTGAAACCGATAAAATGCAACCGTAACTTCTACTCCAACAGTTTCTTTCCTCGCACTTCCCGTCTGTGGAATTCTCTTCCAAACGATTGCTTCCCCGACGGCTACAATCTCCAGGAGTTTAAATGTAAGGTCAATACACACTTCCTAAAACACTAACCTGCTCCCATTCTATCAAGCACTCTTCCCATCTGCCCGACCCTCATCCTCGCTATCCTTACTCATCTGTCACCTTTCTCCTGACATTCCCTATGTCTATCCACTCCTTCTCTTTACCTTCCCCTATGTAGCCCCATGCGCAATAGTGGCAGTGGAATGCCTTGCTTGGGGTGAGATGATTAAAAAAAAAAATCTCTTAAACTGGGATTTTCAACGATTATTTCAATGTGTTTTGTTCAATTTTTTATCATCTCAAGAGCACCTACTACTACTGGTATTGTTCTTGTTTACAATGTTTTTTTCTATTTCAATTTCCAGATTTTTATATTTTGATTCGTCTTCTTTGTGCCCTGTCCCTTCAGGACGTGGGGGATCATGGCTTTTCACGTTTTCATATCCCTGGTGGCTCTGAGCACGCATTCTCCTGTTACACCATGCAACCCTCGTTTCGTCATCCACCCGATTAGGTCCTCCAAATATGTTATCCGTTGCTTCCCCCTGTCTCCTTTTCCCTCTATCTGGCCTGTTAGTATCAGATTCTCCAAGCCTCCTACCTCATTTCCTGTCGCAGGAACTTCAGCTGTCTCTTCCTGATGCTCAATATTAATTTCTTTTTGTTTCCATCATTTCCAAGACCTCATCATTGCTCACATGCTCGATCCATGATATTCGCAGCATCCATCTGTAAAACCACATTTCAGTTGCTTCAAGTTTTTCCTTCATCTTTGATGGTAATGTTCAGCATTCACTGTCATACTGAAGGACGGACAGCACGTACCAATCCAATACTCTCTTTCTTGTTTCTAGCAAAATTGTCCTGTTTCTTAATACCTTACTCAACTTCTGGAATGCTTCCTTCGCCATGCCAATTCGCCTTCGGATCTCGGTGTCGCACTTTCCGTCTTCTCTTATAACGCTTCCCAGGTATTTAAATTTTTGTACCGGCTTGATTCTAGTATCCCCGACCTGTATTTGGCATTTTGGGCTGCTCTTTTTACTGATGACCATGCATTCGGTTTTCGTGCAGTTTATTTCTAGTCCTTTCTTGTTACTTTCTTCAGCTATCTTCTGTAGGAGGTCTTGTAGTTTCTTTTCTGTGTCTGCTATCAGCACTGTATCATCTGCGTACTTTGGGTTGTTTAAACTGTGGCCTCTGATTATGAATCTAGGCATAACTTCTAGCGTCCTCAAATTATTCTCGCTGTACAAGTTGAACAGATCCGGTAAAAAAAACACATATTTGTCTTACGCCCCTTTCTATCTTTGAATATCTACTCAATTCATTACCTGTCCGTATACAAGCGGTTTGCTGTTAGTAAAGATTCTTGATTACTCTCAAGTCTTTCCCAGATATGTTAAGGCTGCCGAGCATCTCCATCAGTTCTTTGTGGTGTATTTTGTCAAACGCCTTCGCATAATCAATAAAGCACAGGTATATGTCCTTCTTCATTTGTATTGCCCTTTCGGAGAGCATCCTAATCATAAATATGGCATTTCTTATTTTCGTGTCTTTAACGAAACCACGCTGTTCTTGTCCTATCTCTGGCCGGATTCTACTTCTCGCTCTATTCATCAGGATTCGGACGATCAGTTTTTTGTCTTTTTTGTTTTTTTTTTACTCATTAGTTTTTCAAATTCCTTAGTTGCTATGCTAAAATAAGCTGGATAAGCCACATTAAGTAGTGAGAAAGATTTTTCTTTTTGGTTTATGAAATAATGTCTAATTCATTTGCTTCAATTTTACTGTCTATGTAGATGGTGTAATTCCACAGAATGGTGATATCTCCTATTTCTGTAACTGGTGCTGGGCGATGTTCATACCAGTGTTTGTTTATATATTTTCCATAGTGTTTGCACGCTGTCCAGTGTAAATATTGCCCAACTCTATTGTAACGATTTTTACATTTATTTGGGTCAAATACAAAACATGCTGAGATTAGAAGGTCTATTGTTTCCTAGTACTTGTCACAGAACCTGTTTTTTGAATACACATTATTATGTATGATGTTTGCCTGAAAGTTTCTAGTGAAAAAACTTTGGTTTTGCGCTGCAAGAATAAAGACTTCTGTTTCAGACTTTAATCCAGATAATCGTAACCATCGACGAGTATTAACTTTATCAACATTAGGTTTATTAGTACTTTCTGGATATTGGTCATGCAGAGGTTTTTCAGTGTTGTTTCATTTGTTCAAGAGTTTTATCCTCGGCTTTCTTTTTCATCATTTTTGCTGTAACCGTTGGTTCTTGGGTTCTGCTTTGGTTGTCTACAGAATCTACTAAATGTAAGTTTTTTCTTCCTATTTACTCCCTTTTTTCATTATTAGATAGTTTTCTTTCTGTTTCATGTTGTCTGATTAATTGTATCATATAGTCCATTGTGATTTACATGTATGTTGCTATTATTATTGTTATTATTATCATATAATAATAATAATATTTATTTTAATATATAATTATAATATCGTTAAGATATAATTAGCTACTAATAACTATTGTACTATGAGTATTTTATAAGTAATTTTTAAATATATTCCTGTCACAATAAATACTTTTAGAATATATAATACATAATTATAATTTATAGTATGGTATAAAATATGCTATATTATTTTAATACATATTCTACAATATATATGTATATACATTATAAAATATTGTGTATTTTAGCAGCAATTACATTTTTTATACAAGTTTCGTTAAAAATGACAAACAAGGTGGTGTGGTTATATTTTTTACTTTTCTTGTTGGATACTGGCTTATGTAAATATATATGTATATATTGTATAATATATACATATATATTATTGGAATATATATTATATAAAATATATTATATTACACATATGTCATATATATTATACATATTTTTTACTTATATCATTTGTCTAGGGTTTTATATATTTCAGTTATTATATTTGTTATATACAATTATATCATGCTCTATGAAATTAATTTAAAACTTATAATAAATAATATTTTATAGTTATTATTTTATCAATAGTGTTAGCAACAGTAGCATTAGTATCGATAGTGGTATTAGGAATGAGGATCATGATGGCAACGATAAAATCATCTTTCATCAGCATCAATAAGTATAATTTTCTCATAAATTGTATTGGCTTCAAGATTAACAAGAAAAAACAATCCTTTATGAGATGTGCTTTTTATTTTTCTTTATCTATCCATTTAATTATTTACTTTTATCTCACATTTCGTGCATCTATGAATTCGTTGGCCAATTTTTTTGCAATAATAAAAAATATGTTTTTTATCAAGCTGAACCTCTCCATCTTTTGTTTAAAAAAAACTAGCATGGCTAAATAAGAATGAGTTTGTAGATTGAATTTCTATTATTTCATTTATTTATGTGTTCTGGTCGACAAAGTTAGATTTCTGAAGAATTGATCTGTTGAAAGATGGTCATGTAATGTAATGTCATAAGTGAGTGTTTCTAGTTGGTCGTAATACAATTATTATGTTTTCAAAATACTTTCTTCTTAAAGGGCTATGTTCTTTTTAATTTGGCTGGCATTATTAAAATCAAACTTATGTCTCACGTCGTTTCGATGTAAAACGTGAGAGTTAAAATGTCTGTCTAAACGTAAGTCTCGTTTGTCGTTGGCACGAAAGACTAAAAAGCAATAGTTGTTTCCAGTTAAAGCGAAACCGTAGACTGAAAGAAAAATAAATGGATGTAAGTCAAATTTTGATTTCCTGGTATCGATATCAAATACGTTTTTTCGTCGTAAACTGAATTTTAAAGGCTAAATAAGTCCTCTGATTAAATGGTATCATGGCTGAGACTAAAAACTACAATTATACCTACTAAGAGCCAAACCCGAAGCAAAATCTAAAATAAAAAGCTGAAAAAATACAGACATGCAGGCAGATAAACAGACACACACACAAACATCTTGCTTTTTATATATATATATATTATCGATTTTCTGCACTATTGTAAGAACTTCAACCTTGAAACATCCGAATATCGTTTTTTATGTCTTTGTCTATGAGTGTATCAAGTGTGATTAAAATCGGACCACTCCTTCTATAACCCGATTTTTTCGATTATCGATTTTCGATATTTATCGGGGTACCTCGACACAAAACCTAGCTAAAAACACTCGCAGACGCTTATAGTACAACTGTGTAAATTTTCAAGAAAATCGGTTGAGCCGTTTCAGAGTCTATAGGTAACGGGTACACACACAGACACACACACACACAGATAGACAAACAGAGACACATTCCTTTTATAAATAAGTTTATATATATATATATATATATATATATATATATATATATATATATATATATATATATTGAAACATAAAATACACTGCGATCATCTAAAGAAACGATGCACTGAATAAAGGCTTGAAAGAATGGAAGAACCTATAAAAGAACCTGTATTGAGAGACAGGAAGATTTCGTGGTAGACAGAGAAAAGAGTACTGGATTGTTGTGTGATATTTGCCTTCCTATATGGCAGCGAATGGTAGACGATGAAGCAGAGACTCGGAGGAACATAAATGTAGTTCTACAGAGAAGGATGCTGAGAATACCATGGACCGAACAAGTGAGCAATGACAAGGTTTTGGAGAAGATGCAAACGAAAAGGAATCTCGTGCTTAACATCAGAAAGAGACAGCTGAGGTTTCTAGTACACATAATGTGGAAGGAATGCTTGGATATCCTGATACCAACAGGGAGAATAAAAGGGAAGAGTTACGAGTAGGCAACGCCAGGTAGATGACGGAGCGGGATTCGAGAGAGATACCAAGAGGAAAAATATTCAGAGCGACAAGAGGTAGGGGCAAGTGAAAATCCATGATCGCCTACCTCCTGAAAGGACACGGCACATAAAGAAAATGAAGATTTTTCTGGTGTACCTTCAACATAATGTATGATTTCCAGAAAAAAAAGAATTAAAAATCTGGGGGTTGATCCTAAACTTAAAAGATCCAAAGTTAAATTTAACTAAAAGTAAAAGGCTGATTACTAATAAATGAAGAATTAATATTTATTAACAAACAAATCTCGAAAACAGGGAATTTATAAATTAAATAATAAACTCTTTTGAAAACTTCCTCAGAGTTCAGCATCCTTCTGTAGAACCGAATTTCTGTTGCTTCAAATCCCTTCTTCATTTTTGAGGAGATTCTAGTTGTTTCTAACGGTGTTTTCCTATTTCTTAATGCATTGTTTAAATTATAGAAGGCATCTTTCTCTATTCCAAAGCAGCTTCGGGATTAAGGTGACGCATATTCCGTCCTCTTTCAAAACACTTCCCATATATTGACTAAACTTAGCTTAGTATTGTGCAAACGGGTAGGACATTCAACGAAGGATGTACTAATCTTCAAGGCTTAAAAAGACTTGTTATCTTCAAAAAGCAGCATTCGAAATCCTTCATTTTGCTCGAAAAATCACTCGTGCCCTTAGGAAATATTCAACTCCCCAACCAACTCATCAATTTTCTTCTAATTATGATACGTCTCTTCGAAGAAATAGCATTTGGGGAACATCGCTGGGGACCCAATGAAAGAAAGTCTGCTAGAAAATACTGAGTACCCCTCCTTCGAGACATTATTATTATTATTATTATTATTATTATTATTATTATTATTATTATTATTATTATGTCATTTTTCATCATAATTCGATTTCTGTTATGGTCGCACTACATGCCAAGTCTGCGGAAAGACCTAAGGCAAGTCGTGGTGTGTTGTTATGGCTCCATTTCATTTTTTTTCTATCTCCCCTAACATCCCTAACGTTACATAGAAAAAGTTCTTCTTAGCGTGTGGGATGTACTTAACAATATATGTTTTTATATATTTCTTAAGCTGGGGTTTCCAGGGGTTCTTTCAATGTTTTGTTCATTTGTTTATCATTCCAAGTGTACCTACTATTACTGGTACTATTCTTGTTTTCAGTTTTTAGTTTGCACATTTTTGTCTATTACAATTTGCAGGTCTTTATATTTTGACAATTTTTTGAATTCCTTTGTTGCTATTTTACGATCCGCAGGACAAGCCATATCAATTAATAAGCAAATTTTTTTCTTTTTGGTTTTTAACAGCAATGTTCGGCTTATTTGTTTCAATTTTCCTGTCTGTGTAGATAATGTAATCCCATAGAATGGTGACATCTTTTATTTCTATAACCGGTGCTGGGTGATGTTCATACCATTGTTTGTTTACATATTTTCCATAGTGTTTGCACATTGTCCAGTGTAAATATTGCCCCACTCTATCGTGACGATATTTATATTCATTTGGGTCAAGTACAGAACATCCTGAGATTAAATGACCTATTGTTTCTTGATATTCATAACAGTACCTGCATTTTGGACCCACATTTTTATGTATAATATTTGCCTGAAAGTTCCTAGTGAAAGACTTTGCTCTTGCGCTGCAAGAAAAAAGCCTTCAGTTTCAGGCTTTAATCCAGGTGCAGCTAGGTGAGTATTAACTTTATCACCATTGGATTTATTCTGGATATTGGTCTTGCAGAGATTTGTCCTGCCATCGTTGCTTTATCTGTTCAAGAGCTTTATCCTTGACTTTCTTTTTCATATTGTTTGCCGCAATAGTTGTTTCTTGACTTCTGTTTTGCTTTTCTACAGAATTTACTAAATGTAAATTTTGTTTATATTTACTGCCTTCTTTCATTATTGAATATTTTCTTTTTCTGTTTTATTATTATTATTATTATTATCGATATTATTATTACTAATATCATTATTATCAATATTATTATCATCATATTTTTGTTATGGTTACACTACCAACAAAGTCCGTAGGAAGACCTAAGACAAGAAGTGGTGCTTTGTTATGGCTACATTTCATGATATGTTTTTCTAACTCTCAAATTTTCACTGGTATTACATGGATAACATTCTTCTTAGTTTTTGTGTTATACTTATCAGGTAAATTTTTAGATCGGTACCACAACGAATCCGCTGAAAAAATAGAACAGTATGAAGAAAAAAGTCCCAAAACTAAATAAAAACAAAGTTTTATCGGCAATGTTTATGTTATTATTAAGAGTATAAATAAAAGTATTTTTAATTTTTTCATTCTTTCTAAAACGTTCGAAAATTTGATAAAATATATTGGTTTTCTTTCTTTCTTCGAGTGTTTACTACCGCAAATGTAATATTACACAAGTCACTTTTTTGCCAATAAAAAGCACATTAATTTTGAAATTCTTGTAAAAATTGATTAATGGTTTGATTTTGATTAAAAGTTCAGGAGTTATTCACAAATGACTGAAATTTAATCTTGTAAAAAATATATATGAAGGATATTATAGCCTGAAGAAAAAAATGTTCAATTAATTTTTACGAGAATTGTTTTCATTTTTATTATTTTTTGTTATTTTTTTTAAATCATGTCACGCCAAGCAAGGCATTCCACTGCCACTATAGCGCAGGGGGTTACACAGGGCTATAGACGAGTTAGGATGTACATAGGGGGAGAGTTGGAGAGAATGGGAGGGTTAGTGTGTTAGGAGGTGTCTATTGATCTTACATTTAAACTCCTGGAGGTTATAGCCATCGGGGAAGCAAGCATGCAGAAGGAAATCCCACAGGCGAGAAGTGCGAGAAAAGAAGCTGTTGGAGTAGAAATTGCGGTTACATTTCATCGGTTTCACTGTAAAAGGGTGAGACCTAGTTGCCAATCTAGTATCTCGTGCAAACTCCCACCTAGGGGGCACCAGTGATTTAAGTTCATCAGAGCAGAAGCCATGAAAGTATTTATAGAAGAGGCACAAGGAAGCCACATCACGCCGGTGGCTGCAGACGGTCAGCTAAGTCGGTATCAATCACGTTACAGATTCTTCGCTGTATTTTGTCAAGAAGCCCGAGGGGAATAGCAGGGGCACCCGAATAATTTATAAAGTTTCAAAGTTTTTCATCGTTCTCGCTAGGTTGTTAAATCAATGCGTGAAGACTATATTTACTCATCGAAAATTGGAAAGCTTAATACAAATCATTCGATTTTTAAAATAGTTCAAACATTTTATTTGTGCGCGTGCGAATAACCCGTATTTTCTTTTTTGTTTTTGTTTTTGTTTTTTTTTTTTGGCCGTAAGAGATAAATATCATTAAAAGGTTACGTGTTTCAAAGGTTGCGCTCGATACAGAAAAAAAAATCTATATAAACATTTTCGGCAGTTTACAATTTTTTCATCTCGCTTCCGTGTTTCATGCGCCCTATGTTTCAACATTCAATGGTCTTTGAAAATCATCCCTTCAAAATGGAAAGCAAGCTTCATATTTTAATTCTTAGTTTCCTAATTTTGATAAAAAAAATGTAATCGTGAAATTCACAATTTTTAGGGGTACCTCATAAAGAATATGAAAAATAGATTAAAAATTAATAAATTCCATAACATTAAATAAATTATTGAGTTACCTCTGTCGTGTTATATAATTTCACTCTTTTATTGCTGAAAATAATGTTAATGTTTTAAAATTACTATATACTTAAAAACCAAAACCAGACGCATATGAGTAACTTACATAAAATTATGTCAAATTCGTCTTCTATACTTAGCATTTTTGACGGCTTCCGTCTGTCATGTCAATTATTGCCTCTGATAACACTATAACCTTGATAACAACGTTACCGTAAGTAAGAAACGCCTTTATACTACCTTTCAGTTAGTAAGCATATATAATTGTTTCGAATCAGATTAAAGTAATTTTAAATTTGCTAATTCGAATAAAAACCTGTCAGCGATGTATATTTTATTTTTGCAAGATTTTTTAAAACCAAGAAGTGAATTCGTTTTAGAAAATTTGTCGAACGATCAAAAATGGCCCAAAAATTGAAAGTATTTTTAATGTAAAACATTTTCGATTGTAATCAATATAATTACGGTTTGAGATTCACAAGAGAATTTTGCTTATTGCAATCATTAAATTTAATCTCTTGGCTTTCAATTAAAGCTAAAATTAAAGCTTTAAGAGCATGATTTTATTTTTTTAATTCAATTTAAATTTTGGTACCGAAATTGAGTAGAGGTTCTATTTTTATCGCAAGCTAGAATTTCAAGGGATGTGTTGTTTGGTCTTTTTTACCATTCCAAACGCATTTTCTTTGACTGATACTATTTTAATTTCCATTTTCTTTTCTATTTCGATTTCCATGTCTTTATAGTTTGATAGTTTTTCAAATTCCTTGCTTGCTATTTTACAGTCCGCTGGACAAACCATATAAATTAGTAGGCCAGTTTTTTCTTTACCTTTGTTGACAATTACTTCCGGTCTATTTGTTTCAATCATCCTGTTTGTAATAATGGTGGAAATAAAAAAAATTGTCATGTCTTCTATTTCTAAAAACACTGGTATGAACATCAACCAGCACCGGTTACAGAAATAGATGTCACCATTCTATGGGATTACACCATCTCCACAGACAGAAAAATTGATGCAAATAGGCCGGACATTATTGTTAAAAACCAAAAAGAAAAAAATTTGCTTATTAATCGATGTGGCTTGTCCAGCTGATTGTAACATAGCAACCAAGGAATTCGAAAAAAACTGCCCAAATATAAAAACCTGGAAATCGAAATAGAAAAAATGTGGAAAATGAAAACAAGTATCATACCAGTGATAGGGGGTGCACTTGAAATGATAAAAAATGGAACAAAACAACACATTGAAAGATTATACCAGTGTTTGTTGCCATCTTTGTTTTTCTAATTATCATTTTATTATTATTATTATTATTATTATTATTATTATTATTATTGTTGTTGTTGTTGTTGTTGTTGTTACTGTTGTTACTATTATTATCATTATCATTATCATTATTATTATAATTATCATCATTATAATAATTAACATCATTATTATCATTATTTTTTTGCTTGAAAAAAAGAAGAGAGAACTGGATTGCTATGTGATGTCTGTTCTTCAATATGGCAGCAAATGGTGGACAATATTATCAAAGAAAAACTTGAAGTAACTGAAATGTGGTTCTACAGAAGGATGCTGCGGATATAATGGATCGAGCATATGAGAAATAATTAGGTTTTGGAAAGGATGGAAACGAAAAGGAAATTCATACTGAGCATCAGGAAAAGACAGCTTAATTTCATGGGACATGTGATGTGGAAGGAAGGTTTGGAGAATCTGATACTCACAGGTCAGATAGAAGGAAAGTTAGACAGGGGAATGCATCGGATAAAATATTTGACGGGCCTGAGTAGGTAGATAGCAGAGCGGAGTTTGGGTAGGTTAACAGAAGAAAACCTCCTAAGAGCCACCAGGGATAGAAAGATGTGGAGGACCATGATCACATGCTTCCTGAAGGAACATGACACATAGAATAAGAAGAATCATTATTATTAATATTATGCTTATTATCATCATTATTATTATTATTATTAATGAGTCAGAGACAGAACGGCAAAACTGAGGTACAAACATACAAAGCAGCATACACCAATCATGACACCCATTTGTGTACACCAAGCACAAATTTACATGATTTTGTGAAAGGTTTAAATAAAGCAGCGTGTAATCTTTCAGGTTGGAGCCCAGCTAGAAATGGTTTCAGGTCAAGTATTTCCGACTGTTTCCGACTGAGAATTTTCAGACCGTTTCCAACTGAGAATTTTCAGACCGTTTCCGACTGAGAATTTTCAGACCGTTTGCGACTGAGAATTTTCAGACCGTTTCTGACTGAGAATTTTCAAACCGTTTCCGACTGAGAATTTTCAGACCCTTTCCGACTGAGAATATTTTCATAATTCCAGATGTGACATGATCTGATTCAACCTTTAAACTTAAAAAAATCACAAAAAATCACTTTTGATACTTAGCTACGATGCCCCCACCCAATCTTCAACAACTCCCGTTCATTAACAGAACTCTACAATGTGAGAGCCACGGGAATGGGGGTGCATGTCCAACGGCTTACGGTTAAACAAGTGACAGACAAATCTGTGGTACCATATTAATTTAAAACAAAATATGTGATGAGAAACATCCTAGTTATACCATGTAAGTATTACTACTACTACTACTACTACTAATAATAATAATAATAATAATAATAATAAGTTTGCATTTCTCATTGTTCTTGTTTCTTTAAAATCTTAAGATAGTTGCTATTTGGCTTTGATTTATAGATACCAATCTCATCTCAGAAAGCATCAATACTGCAATAAATCAGTCATTTATCATTTAAGTGCCATACGTGAGATATGCTTTGGGCGATCATGTCTCGAAAGAGGCCGAGCTTACAGGCTTGTATTGATCATATAAATTAATCTTCCTTGTGCCACATTCAGTCTTAGATGGGAGGTTTCTGGTACATATCTACGTAATAAGTGAATCACCAAAAGAAATCGTCAGAAGGAAACCAAATATTGATCATTGTTATTTTGTTAATATTCCTTAAAAAAATGTTTTATTTCACGTGTATTTTTAAAATCGTCGCACAATCTCGCGATCATTACAATTAATTCACGAACGACATATCGATATTAGCACCGATGATGACCAATCATAAAAGTCAAAAATATATGTCGGTTTACATATATGTTGGTTTACCAAATATGATAAAACGTATATAAGTATCAGTCTGCTAAATACCATACGTGATACACGCTTGGGCGATCATGTCTCGAAAGAGACATGACTGACTGAGCAGAAATTCATCCCACAGTATGTTGACATTGCTTTCTGCGGTAGACTGGTTTCCTGACAAAGCTATAGAACCCAATACGTCCTATTATTTAACCAATAAATGGAGCGAAAATGCGGATAAATAATTTTCCCAAGGGTATTTGTGCATAAGTGAATGCAAGGAATTCAACTGGAATTCGAACTCGGCAACCCGATTTATCGTTCCAAGCCGATACCCACTGCACCACAACGCACATCCAAATACAGTCCCCATTCTACTGTTTCTTCTGCGTGGCCTTGAATCAGACTTAAGCTTAGTAAATATTCTTTTATTCTTCTTGCTGCTTCATTATTCTAATTAATCCTAATCGCTTTTGTGATAGTCAGTCAGTTAATTGCCATACGTGATACACATTTGGGCGATCATGTCTCGAAAGAGACATGACTGACTGGACAGAAGATTATCCCGCAGTAGGTTGCCATTGCTTTCTGCGGTAAACTGGTTGCCGACCAAGGCTATAGAACCCAATCTGGAAGGAATAGATGGATTAATACCTTTCCCAAGGGTATTTGCGCGTAAGTGAATGAATTCAGCTGGAATTCGAACTCGCCTCCCCGATTTTTTGCTCCGTGCCGATATCCAATGCACCACAACACACTTTTGCGATAAAGCTGACTAAATCTTTTATGATAGATTCAATATTAAATATGAGTTCGTAATATTAATTTACTTTCTTTTATTGTCTCTATTTTATTTTCTCATATAACTACGTCCATACGCCTACAGCCTTATGATGAAAAACATGTTTTCGGCATCTATACAATCTTGATCTCTTTAAGTCTAGGGTTAGTTGTTATCTTTCCAGCATAATTTCATGAACTTCACTTGGCTTTTCTTCTGCTCATGAAACACCATGTAGTAACTCCCGACATTGAGTGGCTCTTGAGCATTGTATTGGATGAACACGAGGATCAAAAAACATTTATTTTATACTACGCATATTTATTTTACAATTTTCTCTGTGCTTCCATTGAACTGGTTTATATTAATGACATAGATCGAAAATTACACAGTGAACATTTCAGATCAAATGTCATCAATGTCAGGCAGCAGACCTGTTGATGCAATCTTACAATAACTCACCATATATATAAAGACAAACTTATAACTATATTCGTGTCGAAAAACCCTCCACGGATCTACGTGGAAGGAAAAATGTTTATAAATAAAGAAAACGCGAAGCACATGAACATCAGTCAAAAGGATTCGGACCGAGTCAGTACGTAGCTCCCCCCCCCAAGAAAAAACTCTAGACGAGTAATCAACTAACAAAAAAGCGCTCAATACTTAGGTAGAGCAGAATAAATAAGGTATACTTTATTATATATACATATATATATATATATATATATATATATATATATATATATATATATATATATATATATTATAACAGCAGTCATTATGTAATTAAAAGTTTGCATAAAATATTAAGCTACATAAAAATTCACATTTATTTTATGATTGTGTTTTGTCATTGTTTGAAAAATATGTGCCCAAATACTTACTCTTTTTATCCAATCACTTTTTTGATAAAATAAAAATTATTTAGGTGTAAAACAATTATTTTACAATAACGCGTTATTTAAATATAAGCATAAGCATTTTATTTAAAAATAAATACTGATTTAAATATACGTATTTTATTTTAAAATATAGCCTTATAAAGCGTTATTTAAGGCTTTTTATTTAAAAAAATTAAATATGAGCATTTTATTTATATCATTATTTAATAATAAGCGTTCTTTATTAAAATATACCGTAATTTAGATGTAAGCATTTTATTTTAAAGCATCATTTAAATATATGCATTTTATTTTAAATTAAATCCTTACTTAAATATAAGCATTTTATTTTAGAGCCTTATTTAAATATAAGCATCTCATTTTAAAATATAGCTTTTCAATAATATAAGCCTTTTATTTTAAAATACAGCTTTATTCAAATATATGCATTTTATTTTAAAGCGTTATTTGAATATAAACATTTTAAAATACAGCTTTATTTATTATATGTATTTTATTTTAAATCCTTATATAATGCAAGCATTTTATTTTAAAATACAGCATTGTTTAAATATAAGCATATTATTTCAAAGCATTTTTTAATATAAGTATTTCATTTCAAAACACTATTTAAATACAACTTTTTATTTTTCTTAAATATTTACTTATGTTAACTGTTTGCTTTGAAAATGCTGGATTATGTTTCAATAAACAAAACGAATATGTAATCCCTCTTTTTCTCGACATTATCTTTATCCTCAAACACTCAATATAAGACACCATTTACTACTAGTGTGAACACGGAATGAAAGCAAAATAATCGATAACATTCAGACCACAACAGTAATGAAGGTTGTGATCATACAGCGAAAGATGTTGGGGACTTGAGAAGTATTGCTATCGCTTAATCTTCAGCGATAACCACCATGCAACTGATGTGAACATGAAATTGCATTAAAACATGATGGATAAAATAATCGAAAATGGACAAGTTATAAAAAGATTAAACGAAAAAAAAATTGTATGAGACAAATAAAATAAATAAATATATCGAATTAATGATAATGATGACAATAATAATAATAATAATAATAATAATAATAATAATTGAAATAGAAAAAATGTGGAAATTGAAAACAAGAGTTGTGCCAGTGATAGTAGGTGCACTTGGAATGATAAAAAATGGAACAAAACAACACATTGAGAGAATCCCTGGAAACCCCAGCTTAAGAGATATACAAAAAATTGTCTTATTAAGTACAGCCCACAAACTAAGGAAAACTTTATCTATGTAATGCTGGGGATGATAGGGAAGATAGAAAAACATGAAATGGAGCCATAACAACACGCCACTACCTGCCTTAGGTCTCCCCGCAGACTTGGTTGGTAGTGAGACCAAAGCAGAAATCGAAATATGATGAAAAATGACATAATAATTATTATTATGTTTCTGGAAATCCCAGCTTAAAAGATATACGAAAAAAATGTCTTGATAAGTACACCCAACACACTAAATTTTTTTCCATGTAACGCTAGTGATGTTATATAAGTCAGAAAAAAATAATGAAATGTAGCCATAATAACACATCACTGACCGCTTTAGATCATTCCACCGAGTCAGTAGGTAGTATGACCATAGCAGAAATCAAAATAATAATAATAATAATAATAATAATAATAATAATAATAATAATAATGTACTTGCCCCAGATGAATAAATGAACTTGCCCCAAATGAATATACAAATCGTCACGATAGAGTGGGGCAATATTTACACTGGACAATGTGCAAACACTATAAAAAATTTGTAAGCAAACACTAGTATAAACATCACCCAGCCCCGGTTACAGAAATAGAAGATGTCACCATTCTATGGGATTACACCATCTACACAGACAGAAAAATTAATGCAAATAGGCCGGACATTATTGTTAAAAACCAAAAAGAAAAAACTTGTGCTTATTAATTGTTATGGCTTATCCAGCGGATTGTAACATAGCAACCAAGGAATTCGAAAAATTGTCAAAATATAAAGACCTGGAAATTGAAATAGAAAATATGTGGATATTGAAAATAAGTATCATACCAGTGACAGTGGGTTCCCTTGGAATGATAAAAAATGGAACAAAACACACATTGAAAGTATCCCTGGAAACCCCAGCTGAAGAGATACACAAAACATTGTCTTGTTAAGTACAGCCCACACACTAAGGAGAACTTTGTTTATGTAACGCTAGGGATGTTAGAGGAGATATGAAGAAACATGAAATGAAGCCATGGCAACACGCCACGACTTGACTTAGGTCTTTCTGCACACTTGGTAGGTAGTGCGACCATAGCAGAAATGGAAATATAATGAAAAATAACATAATTATAATACAAAAGATTCAAAGCATTACATTTTGTGAAATTGGTCATCCACTGAAGAGAGACTTATCAGCATTAAAAAACGTAAATACTGTGTTAAGTGTCACTATTAAATAAATATCAAAATGCATATATTTACTACCTTGTTTAACGCTAGAACTCGGAGAATTTTTTTTTTTTAATCATATCACCCCGAGCAAGGCTGTAACGCCACTGAAGCGCAGTGGGCTACGTAAGAGTGAAAAGATTGGAAAAGAGAAAGCCAGAAACCACATCCTAAACAGAGAAGAAAGGATAAGCCTCTTTACCTGTTCAATAGACGTCGGTGGAGTGTGAACCGGGCGATAGATTAGTCTATCTACTCCAATTGAAATAAATAAATAAATAAATAAATGAAGGCGTGAAAAGATTGGAAAAGAGAAAGCCGGAAACCACATCCTAAACAGAGAACAAGGGATAAGCTTCTTTACCTGTTCAATACACGTGGGTGGAGTGTGAACAGGGCGATATATAATCCAATAAGATACTGAACAGAAAACAAAAAAGAAAAAAAGATGATGATGATGTTGATGGTGATCTTGAAGTGCAAATCCCTAAAACGTGCCATATGTAGACATCAATAATTCAATTGGTAGTTAGGGCCCTCGGACTGACTGGGAAAAGGTTCCAATGCACACAACGAATGGATTCCTGGTAGCCCATGCGTTCAAGAATTACAAACAGATGTACTCACAAATACCATTCACACATTACCAAGAACTTTATCTAGGTAAAATATCTCTGATCTTAGGATTTTACGAAAAGGGTCAGTAGAAAATATTATGAAACTATTTCTGAATTTAGGTTTCCGATTGGGACCCTTAAAGAATTGTGTGTACAACAAAAAGGAAACAACAACAACAATAATAATAATAATAATAATAATAATAATAATAATAATAAACACATCAGCAAACGAATCTGACAGACATGCACAATATAAGGTTCCGGAAATATAAATTGCACGAATATGATAATTAGCAAAAACCTATAATGATTAAATAATTACAGAAGCATTAAGAAAGTTTAAAAAGAATACTGAGACGTACATTCAGAAAATCCCAGGGAAACAAATTCTTCTTTGTGCTGTATTCCTTCATGACGTTGGCAATCATGGCTCTTAAGGTTTTTTAGCATTTTTTAGCTCTTAATAAAGTTGGTCTTTTTTGTAATCTCTCTTCAATTTTTCTTCGCTATCCATTTGTTCACCATGTAAGTTTTGCATTGTTTCATTTCTCCCACTTGCTTTCAATCGGTCCTGTGAATATCAAATTTTCGAAACCCTGTTTCCTCATTACGCACCCTAGAAATTTCAACTGTTTTGTTCTGATCTTAAATATAAGTGTACATTTAATTTCCACTTTCTTAAAAATTATGTCAATGTTCACATATTCGTGTAATGTTATTCTCAGCATCCGTCTGTAGAACCATATTTCTGTTGCTGTAAGTCTTTTTTGCAGAAGGAGGTTGCCATGTATTCACTGTCTTATAGAAGGACAGATGTTACATAACGGTTCAGTACCCTTTTCTGTTTCGAACGATTTTTCTGTTTACTTAAATGCATTGCTATCTCAGATAGAAATGATTGTGTTCATGAGTACCATTCCCATACTCAAAAATATTATCTCTGCAATATACTCAATAATTTTACAAAAAATAACAATAATCTGATATATAATATAAAAGATTCAATATACTCCTTAAAGGTGTCTACCGTAGTTGGGATCATCAAGTCAATGGGAACGATCCTTTCTCTAGCTGCCAGGGTTATATGCATTTTTGAATTCAGAGTTTTCCTTCTCCTAGAATGGTTGCTGGCCATGGGTACAGGACCCACAGCTGGAGGGAGATGAAATGGATATAAACCTTTAGTAATTAACACGACAGGTATTTGAACTGGGCTTTTATTCTTATTCCGAGCCCAAATCAATTACTCCACATATTAAAAAAAGGTAAATATCTGTATTCTAAAATAGAAATTTTAAAAAAGAAAGCGACTTTTATATAACAAAAGAATATTAAAAAAAGGTAAATATCTGTATTCTAAAATAGAAATTTTAAAAAAGAAAGCGACCTTTATATAACAGCTGTAGCCTTGGACACGATTAAAAAAGTATACATTATCAATATTTTGATTAGCCCACCTATGTTTGTTAGTGATTAAAAAAGTGCCTTGTGTAATTATTCATCTGCCTTGGGGAGTAAATTCAATGTGAAAAAATATAAATGCTGTACGTGTTAAGTTTTATCGTTTTCTTTTCTTTTAATCATATCACCCCGAGCAAGCCGGTAACGCTACTGATGTGCAGGGGGCTACGTAATAGTGAAAAGATTGGAAAAGAGAAAACCGGAAACCACATCCTAAACAGTGAACAAGGCATGAGCCTCTTAAACTGTTCAATAGACATGGGTGGGGTGTGAACCAGGCGATAGATAGATCTATCTACTCCAATTGAAAAAAAAAAAAACAAAGTGAAAAGATTGGAAAAGAGAAAGCCGGAAACCACATCCTAAACAGGGAACAAGGGATGAGCCTGTTAACCTGTTCAATAGACGTGGGTGGAGTGTGAACCGGGCGATAGATTGATCTATCTACTCCTATTAAACTTACATCAGAATGAATGCAAACATATACTTATTAAATTTTCTTGTGCTAGGTTTCTAGCAATGAATCCTTAAGAGAATGTCCATAGCATTTAAATTTTTTAAGATCGTTACGGACAAGAAAGAAGGAAACAGGAAGAGACTTCCGAGAGGACCTGAAGAAGGCTACCACCACCTTTAAATTTGTTGTTTTTCTTTATTTAGTTTTATTTTTTCAGTACAATCTTAACGATTACACTCTAACTTTCCGACTGACAAAAAAAAAAAAAAATTGCAAAAATTTTAATATATGAACAATTTTAGTGGGTGGGTGGGGCTCAATTTTTCATACACTGTTATAGTAAATCGATCCTCTGTTTTTGAACAACTAGCCGGTACAATACCATCGCTTGTAAATTGTTTGACTATCAATTTTTTTAAACTTTTTTCAGTGAAATCTTATTGATTAAACTCTAAACTTTCCGATTGACAAAAATACTTGTAAAAATGTCAACCTTTAAGCAATTTGGGATTGCGGGGGCTCAGTTTTTCATACAACCTTATAAGTAAATCGATCTTGTGCAATTAACTTTTTTGCTTCCGCATATTCAACAACTGAATCCTTTTCGAATTTGTTGAATAAAGCCATTCTTGGACATTCCGAGGAAGATGCCATCATAAGAACTGAAGAAAACTTGAAAAAGACAAAAACAAGACCGACAACACGTTTCAAAAAACCAAAACAAAGCGACCCTAATGCGAATGGTTCTAAAATAGAGGATCGATTTACTATGACGTTGTATGAGAAACTGAGCCCCCCCCTAAAATATTTAAATATTGAAATTTTTCTTTCTTTTTTTTTTTTTTTTGATAATCGAAAACTTTATGTAATAGTCAATAAGACTGCGCTGAAAAAAGTAAAAAAAAAAAAAATTAAAGGTGGTAGTAGTCTCCTTCAGGTTCGCCGACTTGCGTAAGCGATAATTCCGAGAAAAGAAACAATTAACAGAGAACCTGATGGTGAAAACGAGGAATTTCAACAGTGAAGTTATGAAACCTAACTATCAATCTAGTACTGCGTTTAAAATCGTGAAATCGCAGCACCTACGAGGAAGCCTCATCAGAACAATTACCGCATAAAATAGAAAATTTGAATAATAATAATAATAATAATAATAATAATAATAATAATAATAAAAGCCATCAAACTACAAGGATCTTGAAGTAGAAATCTAAAAAATGTGAGACATGAGGACATTAGTAACTCAGGTAGAAAACCTAGGATTGATTGGAAAAGGGTTCGATAAACACAATGAAGAGACTCCTGGTAGCCCATGCTTTAAAGAAATACAAATTATTATACTCACAAGTACAGCACACATTGTATGAAGAGCGTTATGTAAACTGTAATATGTGTGTGATATTAGGTTGTTGTTTCGGATTTTTTATTCTTTACAAAAATGATCAGTGGAAAATTTCATAAAACCATTTTTGACCTTAGGTCTCTGGTTGGGAAACGAAAGGAAATGTGTATACAAGAGAAATAAAGGCAATACCAAAAACGATAATAATAATAATAATAATAATAATAATAATAATAATAATAAATAGATCTACACTACCGGCCATAATTATTAGGCAACTCCAGTGTTTTAAATAATGATATATTTCAAAGTATTTTTTAGTATTTATTGCCAAGTGAATAATTGTAAATGAAAATAGAATGGTTCTTTTTTTTAATACTGCAAAATAACATGTGCATTAAATGAATTTATAAATATTTCATAATTACCAATATTGTACTTTCATCAATGAAAGAATGAAGAAAATTTAGGGTAATTCGGACGAGTTCATCTTTGTTTCTTTTCTTTATAAAATTTTGCAAAGTAATAATAACAAAAGAACCATTCTATTTTCATTTAGAATTTTCCATTTGGCAATTAATGTAGTGTAGTCATGTACTGAGGAAACAGGGATTGGAAAATCTGATACTCACAGGGCGTATAGAGAGAAAGAGAGACAGGGAAAACAGCATGTGACTTACCTGATAGACTTAAGCAAATAAATGGAAGAGCAGGGATTGGGAGAAATACAAAGACAATAGGTATTAAGAATTACAAGAGACAGAAAGATGTGGAGAGCCATGAAAGCCTACGTCCTGGAGGAATGTGGCATATAAAAGAAATAAGAATCGTAAACAATAAGGAGAAAACATACCAGCTCGTAAATGTCGCTGTTTTTGTAGACAATAGGGATGATCTGAAAAAAGAAAAAGGATAATATTGATCAGTATTTTTAAACTTACCAAAGAGATATTATGGATCATGAAGTTTGTAGTAGCTCCAGCTGTTATCGCTGAACTTAAACGGTCCCGAAGATCCTAAGAGCGAAACTGGAGTAACTAAACAAAAAAAAGAAAAGTAGGAACCATCCAAACGGCAGTATCATTGAAAAAAACGTCAGAATATTATGATTTGTTGTCACTTATTCTCCAACGAAGCTATCATTTACTTCTGGCGCGAACAACAGTCAATGAGTGAAATAATAGTTATTCATCATAACTTGAGACAGTCCAGAAGTAATTTGCAAAAAAAAAAAATTAATAATGAAGAGATACTTGAAGAAAAATCATTAAAATCATTCTGATAATAGAATGGTTATAATCAACAAGACAAAAGTGGAAAATGTCGGTGTTCCCCCACCTTTTTTTCTTTTTTTTTTGGGGGGGGGGGGGAAATTGTGTCTTGATCTCCGGAATATGGAATTGGGTCCACCAGATAAAACAGCAGTTGACAAGCAGTTTTAAAATGATTCACACAACACAAAGATCTTTGTAAAAATATTGAATGAATTGAATTCACAGCGAAATCCTTCAAGAATAATGAGAAATCTGCTGTCACTTTTTTCCTGAAGAAAACCAAACAGAAAAGAACGTGAAATTACAAAAAATAATAATAATAAAAATACTAGTGCTCTAATTGACTGATATTTTTCCTTCTGAAAAAAAAAACAAACAAACAAGAAAAACAGTCCCTATAAATAAGTAAATAATATAAGTAAAGTGTGTAAACCCACAAAGAGTTTTGATTTGCCACAATTGCGTTTTCTTTATTTTATTTACTTTTTTACTAAAAAAAAAATGTCCACTTAACAAATGTCTTACTACTGTAATTCTAAAACTAAATCTCAAAGTGGGAATGAACTGGATCTTTAAATTATTCTTTTTTTCTTCTTCATTTCCGTAAAATGCAATCATTGAGAAGTTTTGCAAGTATCCCCCTGGTAATAAGAAAATGGCAAAGTTCCCTTCGAACTATGCAATCTAAATAATAATGACACTGAAAAATGCAATGGCCGATATGGAAGTCTTGAATATTCTTATTTAATGCATGTGAGAAGGACTACCCCAAACCCATCTATTAAAGCATAGATAGTAGCGCGTTTATAAGCACAAAATACTTGCACGCACATACTCGACCATATGTATGAATAAATCAGTATGTATGTATACGTATTTACATTTGCCTGTTTATAAATATCAAAGTAAACTTATATATATATATATATATATATATGTGTGTGTGTGTGTGTGTGTGTGTGTGTGTGTGTTAAAAAAGGTCGCACACCACCTACTTGCTACTCAAGTTTCGACAACTCGACTCTCATCAGACAAACACCATTTATTTGATTAGTATATATATTGTTCAACTTAATTTGACTAGTGTATATATATAGTTTAATTTAATAAAAGAGCTAATATAATAAAAAAGAAACATATATGTGTGTATATATATATATATATATATATATATATATATATATATATATGTAGCTGTGTTTACATATACATGTGTGTGTGTGTGTGTGTGAAACCGTAAGTGTGGATGAGTTTAATCATTAAAATGTGTCCTTTTAATATATCTTTTAAAAGTCTATAAACACACAACAACTTTAATCTCTCTCTCTCTCTCTCTCTCGATATATATATATATATATATATATATGTGTGTGTGTGTGTGTGTGTGTGTGTGTGTGTGTGTGTGTGTGTGTGTGTAAATATTCTCAGATATAATATGTAGGTAGGAACAATATCTGAAAGAAAAAACAAGAAAAAAAATTATATTTTGTTTTAACCAACGCTCTTAATCCACTAAAGTACTTTATCAAGGCGTAAAACAAAATAATTTTTTGTTTATAGATACTTTATTTAAAATAAATATATATATATATATATATATATATATATATATATATATACGGTGTAGATATAGAAGAATCCAAAGGAGTCAGTCAGTTAAGTGCCATACATGAAACACGCTTGGGCGATCATATCTCGAAAGAGACATGACTGACTGGGCAGGAAGATTATCCTGCAGTAGGGTGCCATTGCTTTCTGCGGTAGACTGGTTGCCGACCAAGGCTATAGAACCGAATCTGTCCTGCTATTTAACCCATAACTGGAGGGAAGAGACGGATTGATACCTTTCCCAAGGATTCCAGTGGTAGGATAAATCTCTAAGTGAGCTCTAAATATATATGTATATAAATACATATAGAGCAAATGTATGTAAAAATTAAGACAGACACGTTATTCCATGGTTAAGCAGAAGTATAAGGCCTATTTCAGGGGACCATCGTCAGCTTCCGTCTTTATTGTACAAAAGATTTTGCACGAATGAAATTCACAAAGACCAAAAGAAAATTAAAAACAAAAAAAATGTTTTGTTGACTGAATAGTTAGTATAATTTTGATTATATACTGGTGTGGTTGTAATTGTCATTACGGAGGATTGATTAATATTATTTCTTAAATATTTTTAATTTTCTTAATTTTTTTTAGACTCTAATTTCTTATTCTTTCACCGATAATATTTATTTTTTATTTTTTATTTTATTTTCTTATATTATCTTTTCTTTCAAATTTAAATGTATTCCTCTTTTCTTTCTTCTTCTTTCTTTTTTCGCTTACGCTCATAAAAAACCCGTTTTCTTTAACGCTATCTCTCTCTCCCGCAAACCATTTTTTTACTTTCCAAATCGACGTGTCAACAGACTGACTGACTTATGTAGCATATCTTAGAGTTAACATCCATTCTTACGCGTGCTCTTCGATTATATGTTGCGTATGTATATATGTTTATGTATGTATGTGTGTGTATTCGCCTAACTGATCTAATGATGCATTTTTTCTTAAATTTTCACTTTTAAGGGAGCGATCATTATTTTTATTTCTATTTTTGGGTTTTTGGGGGCTTTTTTGTGAATTTCATTCGTGTAAAATCTTCTGTAAAATAAATGAAAATGGTTCGCCTGAAATAAGCCAAAACTTTCGATTAACCATGGAATAAAGTGTCTGTCTTACTTTTTACACACGCACACACACACACACACACACACACACACACACACACACACATATATATATATATATATAATCACCCGAGTATCCTGAGACTTAATTACCTGGTGGATTTTCATATGAAATCTTTGCTGCTTCATCTTCAAATTCTTCCATTAATAATCACGACGGAATTAACAAATGCCATGTTGAATAATAAACATTTGTTGTGTAAAATAACGATATCTCAGGATTCAGTCAGTCAGTTAAGTGCCATACATAAAACACTCTTGGGCGATCATGTCTCGAAAGAGACATCACTGACTGGGCAGAAGATTATCCCGCAGTAGGTTGCCATTGCTTTCTGCGGTAGACTGGTTGCCAGCCAAGGCTATAGAACCCAATCTGTCCTGTTATTTAACACATAACTGGAGGGAAGTGACGGATTAATACCTTTCCCAAGGTTATTTTCGCGTAAGTGAATACAATGAATTCAACTGGAATTCGAACTCGGCTCTTCGATTTCTCGTTCCGAGACGATATCCACTGCACCTCAACGCACATTTCAGGATTAAACTAACGAATAAGTTATGTATGTAAGTATGTATGTGATTGGAAAATAATGGAAAACTCGTGGAACACAAAACATTAAGAACACAGAATCAACCTACAACGATAAATCCGAAAAAACACATATATCTAAATAAGCGATCAGAACTTTTCTCAAAATGCAGACACGAATACAATTTTTACATCGTTACTTAAAAATCGGAAACTAAAAACGAATACCTTGTAAATATCACCTTGAGAAAAGCAAATGTATGCATTATATCCGACGCAGATAATGTCAGATATTTTAGGCAAAGCTGATACTTTAAGGTAAACAAATAACGTAATAAACTCACGGAAAAATATATATATAAAAAATAATAAACAAATTAATAATCTAATAATACATACATAAACACAAGTAATTTGTAATAATAATAGACAATATCAAATAATAAAGTAATCAACAACAATGAGCAAATGTTTACAAACAACACAATAAAATAACTTCAAATAACAACATTAGTATCCACAATTTCTACACTAGAGCATCTAGAATAATTTGAAAGCTCGTTACTTTCCATTCAATAACCTTTACGATAATACAATAGACACTGCTGCTCATGCCGGGTGTCGATAAAGTCCGTGTGCACTTTAAAAATTATAAATTTATTTGTATCTAAGATAGAAATAATCTGTAAAAAATGTAAAAAAAAGTTTTATGTACCTAGTTTTAGGTATAGTTATTGAATAATTCTTTACCACAAGATTTGCAAAAATATTTAGATAAGCAAAAAAATATTAACTGCAAAATCGTATTACGCTTTGTATTGCTAATGATGGAGGACATGTGGAAATTTAAATAAAATTTCAATAAAACCTTTAAAAAATCTAGATTTAGTTCTTTCTAATCATTTTACAAATTATTTCTATCGCAAATACAAATAAACGCTAGGAAAAATAGCGTTTACTACCTGATGAGACATTGTTTTTTAATGTCGAAACAAAATGTACACTTTGTAGTACATTGTAATTAGAACATGTTTTAAATTATAATTTATATTAACATTATATTAATCATATTATTTGAACATGTTCCAAATTATAACATATATATATATATATATATATAGATTGATTGATTGATTGATTGATCGATTGATTGTTTATTTACTTAGTTTCTGGTCATTATAAGATTAGACCACTGCACATTTGCATTAAAAAGTGTTCAATAGAATTATATTGTGGAACTTTTGAATAATTTCTATTTGTAAACGAGTTATTACGCGACCTAGGTTTCTACCATCAGTGGTGTCTTCAGGCAATTTTCAATAACTGATTTTTCCGTTTCCCGTTGTTTTTTTTTTCTTTTCGTGGGGGGAACACTCATGTAACGGTGTTTTTTTTTTGTTTTTTTTTAAAGAATTCTCACGTTACATGGAATATTTGAACGCGCAATTTTTAATATTACAAGGAATGATGATGTTTTTATCCATGCTTGTATGAACCTCAGAGACATTTTTTAGTAGAATGTAAGAACGGAAATTATGACTAGGTATAACCATACTAAAAAAAAACGGTAAACGGAAAAATCAGTTATTGAAAATCGCTTGAAGATACCACTCATGGTAAAAACCTAGGTCGTGTAATAACTTGTTTACAAATGGAATATATATATATTGTCGGCTGCTCTCATTTTCCTAGAAAACCCTTCTGGTAAAGCGTCTGCTTAATCCTTCTACGGAAGGTAGTTGTGTGTTTTTTCCGGAACATAGTTACTGTTTACGAAATGAGAGCTAGAATGCCTAAGACCACAATCACAATGTTATGTCACTTCTCTCTCTCTTTCTTTATCTTTCTCTCTTTCTCTCTCTCTCTCTCTCTCTCTCTCTCTATATATATATATATATATATATATATATATATATATATATGTATGTGTGTCTGTGTGTGTGTGTGTTTAATCAGCATATCTTCATTCAAGCTTGTTTACTTAAACATATTAGAAATACTGTCTCTATTTTTATTTTAATCCTCTCCTAGGCACAAATTATTTTTCTGATACGGTAGCAGGAAAAGCACTATTTTATTTTAATTATTTTTATTTTATATTTATAGACCCAAGTACTTTCAATATTGTCCATAATCATCTTCAGGGATTGATTGTTCCGCGATGAAACTTATACGTTATGAAAATGTTATGGTTTCACCGTTACGAGATTTGAGCAACACCCATTTGAAGAGGTAAATGTGGTAAGGTATTTTTGATATCAATGAAAATTACAATTAACATGTTTTAAACTATTATTATTTTTCTTAAAATTATAACTTACATATTTAAAAAGCCTATAGCATAGGCATTTTAGAATATTGTAACTATATTTTTGATTAGTTTTGTTTAGTATTGGTTTTAACTTTTTGATAAAAATGGCTTTCGTTATTTTTTTTTCATGGTGGAATATGCATGTATTGTTAATTAATATTTTCCTAAAACGTGAATGTAAACAAAATTGTTCTCGTAAATGCAGAGCAATCGATGATGAACTGGATATATCTAATATACGCATTCTAGATAGCATGGTTGACCAACATATATTTGCTTTTTTTGTCAAAGATAGAATCTCCCAATGGATATTTAAATTGAGATACAATGTTGGTTCCTTTACAAAACGCTAGTTGAGAGAAAGGAGTTATTGAGAATGATTAAGTTGGTTGTATTAAATTTAGTATAGTACATGATTAGTTTTATATTTTATACTGGGATCACTATACAAAGAGACCTATTCGTGAAAGAGACAATTTGTCTGAATTATTAAATAAAACACACGCACACACACACACACACACACACACACACACACACATATATATATATATATATATATATATATACATATGTATAAAATATATATATATATTTACCTACATTATCTATATATATATATAGGAAAGAATATTAAAACGTTTTGAGTTTGAAAATGTGTTGTTTTGACAGTATTTGTTTATTTCTACTTTATAGTAATAAATACTGTCAAAAAAAACACATTTTCAGACTCAAAATGTTTTAATATTCTTTCCTATACATATTAAGACAGTATACGTGGATCATCACTATGCTAAATATATATATACAGGGTGACTCACAGGAAACGAATGTTTTTGGAATTTTATTTGGATCTTTTTGCGATTTTTATCTGTGGGGATTTTTATAATCACGACGTCTATGAAGGAAAAACCCGCACGCTTGGAGATTTGAAGACTG